>VBVR01002974.1:5055-19610 GCA_011638315.1 Tetramorium parvispinum | reverse complement strand
ATATATATGTACATAAAATATGATTTTATGATAAAAATGAAATTAAAAAATAATACCGGATATACTTCGTATACTGTATAAATTTTCTTTGTATATATTTGGAAAAAATAAATGAATAATAAACTAATATTTTTTGTTTCAATCTGACTGAAATTTCAATCGATTTAAACGAAATTCAATTTAAAACTTAAATGTTAGAATATTTAAGATATTGGTATTGTTTTTATCATTTGTAATTTCTATTTATCTAATAGATCTTTTTAATAACTTTCTCGGACAATAGCTATTTCTGAAAACATAAATCTTTAAAGTATATAATCCAGAAAGACTTGTGCTTTTTACGTAAGAACGTACGACAATGATAGTTTAAGATTGCACAATGGCAGTTACGGATGACCATCCGTTTTCATTTTTGCTTATCCGAATCGATCGAGGATTCGACTTGCGCTATATATGCGGGAGATATTAGTGTATCTCGTCAAGATTTTAACATGACGATCGATCGAGTTAGAGTTCATCAGCGGCGTATATTTATATATATACATAATGTGTGTGTGTGTGTGTGTGTGTGCGCGCGCATGTATGTGTATGCGCTTACGTGTGTGTATATTCAATTACGGAAAGTCGAAATCGTCGTTCCATGGTCGAAATTCGACCCGATCCGTTCTCCAAGCGTATATATTAAGCATGCTACAAAATAATACATGGCCATGGTGATGTCCATGCAGCTGCAACTGGCCGTGCAAGCTGAACGCATAGCGGTGAGTCTCTCTCTCTCTCTCCCTCTCTCCTCTTTCTCCTTCCCCACTATCCTCTACCATGCTCTCTCTCTCTCTCTCCTTTACTCTCTGCCCAGCTAGCTCGCTTGCTCGTGCGCGCGTTTCCCTCCGTTTCTCCACTTCTGAGTTATATTTAGGTGAACTCTGGTATTATCCGACGGGCTGACGGACGTACGAGCGGATGGACGTACGGACGGATGTACGAACGAACCCGTCGTACCAACTGGAACCAGAGGGCTTTTACTATCCTGTCCGTTACGTCTGACGGCCCGTGCGACACGGTAGCTCGCGGGTCCAGTTCGATGGATCGATATACGTCGACATCCGGCAGGCGCGACCGGCACGACGGTCGGACAATCCGCGAGTCTATCTCTCGACTAGATCACCGGCCGTTAGATCGACCAGCTGAAATCGGCGATTGCTAAACTTCCGAGCGGTTCTGATAGTCACCAGAAAAATGCAGTGAGCGTGCTAGTCGGGTCTTACCGACCAAGAAGAGACTTTACCATGTCAGTTTAATGAAATTCTTTAAATGGGATGTCGACTTTTTGTAAAAAATTTTTCAAATGTGTTTTCTATTTCCATTTAGTGTTACACAGAAAAAAAATATATACGTGTATTTATGCACATACATGTTATACACACATATGTTTAATTATGTAAATTTTTGTTTTATTTACAACATTGCAATATAAACAATTTATTATGAAATCGCAACTTTTAACTATGTAAAACAGAATTATCTTTTAATGAGTTATTAAAATATATAAATTATTCTAATAAATGTTATAGAAATATCTTCATTAATAATAATACTACATAATAATCTTAAATTAAAATAAGCACAAAGGTAACAATTTTCTGGGACAATTTCCATATCGTTTAATAAATATTGTAACGTATGTAAAAGAAATAATGCGAATAAAAAGATTAACAAGTTATTAGTGTGTATCGTGATACTTTTATTATAAACGAAACCCACTTTAAATTATTTCATTAATCCGTACTGAAACACGAGAAAGCCTGCAGCTAAACGTATACGCTCATCCAGGATACAGTTAGTATAGGTACAGGTAAGAGCGTACAGAGTACAAGAGAGAAGAGCGAAGGACAAAAAAAAGCGCATCGGACGAGTACAGATTATACAAATTGGAGAATGTTTCGCGTGATTTTGGACGTACGGCTCGTACGTCCCGAGAATCACGTGGCAATATTTCGCGATTTCTACTTTATTTATCGTCGTCCATAAAACAACACGTTACTAATGTTTTTTTTTAATTTCTATTTTATATATTTACATTACTCTTATACCTTTACACATTATATCAACCGACCGCGAATACTCGTCATAGCATAATTGTATTATTTGTTGGCCCGCGCGCTGTATATAACGTTAAAGCCGGCGGTAGGGCTTCGAGCTCCGTGTCGATCGATCGATACGTCCATCTGCTTTCTCGCCGCGCAATTCCGAGCGTAGAAGCGAGTCGAATGTTTTCCGTCATTCTCGCGTCACCGTGCGATTCGATCGTTTCCTCGCGATAAATGTCTCATCGCCGATATCACGAATTAACGCCCGGTTTTTCCGAAAGTTAATCGGTCTCAGGTTGTCTTCGAGATCCTAGCGGGATATGGAATTGAGTAGAAATTGGAAGGACATTGCTCTATATGCACGACTGATTTTTTCATGAAAAAATATTAAAATTTTGAATATGTGACGATAAGACACTTTCAGTCAGGAATATATGTCAGTGTTTCAAACTTAAGTGTGTGTTGGAGAATATATGATGAAACACCCAGTATTTTAAGTAAAAAAGTAAAAAATTTAATCAATTTTAAATAAAAAATTTAAGTAAAAAAGTATTTTACGTTCAAAGTGATTTTTCTTATAATCACATATTCTAAGCTTACTATTTTACACAGCAAACATATTCTTCTTTCAATAAAGTGAAAAAAAAAATTTTGTCCTTTCTTAAATACCCTTGTTTATACTGTTCTCTTGATTTTAGAGGAATCCGTTTGAGGTCAATGTAAAAGTAAAATGCTTTAAGATTTAGAGGATTCCACGTATATAAAAAATATTTTTTTTGGGTGAATTACATATTTCTTTGATTTCATGTTACTTATATTTATATTTCTTCTTGTTTTACTATTCTTCTAATGTGAAAAACAATTATTAGAACTCATTGCTCAAAATTCCGCGGAAATTATTTTATTATATCTAAATGTTCCATTTATTAATTGAAAATCTATCTTTTTTTATCTATTATGACACATCATTCTTCATCACACATCAAATTAAAAATGTCTTGTGGAATAATTACTATTTGCAACTGGTAGTTAAGTTTTTTCGTTGTTTTTTATTATTAATGATTTTATATATATGTATAATAGAGAGCTTGACACATTCATTAGTTTAATAAATATAAATATTAATTGATATTAGTATTATAATATTAAGATATTAATATTAATATCATATAATATTAAACAGTCTAATACAATGTATAATTATTGTAATATTACTATTAATACTAATATACACATGAATAAATTTTGAAAAAGTTTTGAAAATTTAAAAGTCTTGAAAAAATCTTTAAAAATTTTATTCACATAAAATACTATTTTAACGTTATTTAAAAAAAAAACAAGTATCATTAACGGAGAATCTATTATTTATTTCGATTCAAAATGAGCTAAAATGAGTATTAAGAGGATATTAAAAATAATCAAAACAAAATAATAAAAAATTCATGCTAAAGCTTTTAACCTGATTTTTCAGTTCTCTCCTCAAATTTTGTTTTCACAACATAATTTTAAAGCAGATTAGTCATGTAGTGTAAATACAGAGTTTGAAGTTGAATGATATTGATCCGAAATTTTCGCAAATACCATAAAAGCATTTAAGTTGCGCAATTCTGTAAGAATTTTTTTTCAATAACATCTCTCATCAAAATTATCGATAACATGGACGACGATAAATGTAACCAGAAATATTGGTATCACAGATACTTTTAAAAATTTATGACAGTTTAATTGAAACACACAAAATTCCTCTCTCTCTGAGGTACAAAGCGACTAATTCCGCTGGTAATGCGCAGCCGTTACGCGCGTGTATTTATTCGTTTGCCGTAATGCATACATTAATATCCTAATAACACCCCTCAATATCACGAATTTCAATAAATCCAATCGATTTTTCTGCGTAGATATTCTGAACAAGCTGTCTGTTTCATTTTACAGCGAGAGGTTGGAATTAATATAATAGTCCTATTTTTTTTTAAATATACAATCTCTATTGTAATTTTTAATTTTTTTATAGGAAAAAGATGTATCGTAATATGCAAACTATTTCAAAACAGACACCATTATGTGACAGACGCATTTCGAACACTATTTAAATTTTTAATATTTAGTTGCTTAGAAATTAATTATAATTGAAATTATATTCATTATTGCTGATTAGACATTTAAAGACTTGCAAATTATAATTTAAAGTACGAATGTTAAAATTTCAGTTTTATTAATATATAAATTATTACGAGACTCGAAAGCCTCGTTGCACTTTATCGCCATGCGGTGCATCATATTTGCGTAGAACGAGAGCGCTTATCTAGGAGGCGCGAAAAAGAAATTATACGCGCGTTTTCCTTGTAGCTAAATGATGAGAATGTAGACTATCCGCGCCAGAATGTAGACACCATATCGCCTATCCGCGAGTGAATCTCAAATCCCAAGTAGTAGTTACTTGTAGCAAGTTACTAATAGTAATCCCAAGTAGTTAGTTAATTCCATAATCGGTGTTAAGCAAGTTCTTAAGTATCCATATGCACGGTATCCGTATGTAGATATCCGCTTTATAATAGATGCAAACGGATACAAATTTTTTTTCTATATATCCCTTATTGCTAAAATCAAAAGTTAATCTGAAAAGTTTTTAATTACTTTTTCTACTTCTGTTTCAAATATAGTTATAAGAATCAGATAAAGTTATGATGGAGACTATAACGCATAACGCTCACGAAGAAAGTTGCGTTTTACGAATAATATTCACGGATAGATTTCTTAAATTTGAAATGTCAACAACTTGCAAGTGTCTTGCGATCGTCGATCAGATTTCATGGAAACTTTTGAGATTTTCGAAAAACACGAGACGCCGCAGAATCGATCGTGCGGCAGCAGGCAGTGACGATTTGCGGAATCGCTTACTCGATAGCGGAATCACAAGAGCGACGGAGACAAACGGCGAGAGAAGGAGAGAGAGACGTGTGATAGCGGCGGCGGGGAGTACAGAGCGATAGGGACAAATAAATGGCAGAGGGAGAGAGACGACGAGCTAAAGGAGTAGAGATGAAAAGAGAAAAACGGAAGGAGAGAGAAGGATAGAGTTAGAAACGTAGAAAGAGCAAGATAAGAGGGCAGAGAAGAACGGAGAATGAAATCAAGAGAGAGATAGTGTGAGAGAGAGAGGAAGAGAAATGGTGGAGAGGAAGAGGGGGTGCTGAATCGAGAGCGCTGCGCAGAAACCGCGGCAGCATCGTCGTCGTGGCCTCATCGACCTAACCTACTTTAGCGAGGGACGCCCGCACGAGGTCGATGGTGGTGCCGTTGTCTGAGGACGTTCGACGGCGACGGCGACGATGACGACGACGCCGTCGAGCTTAGCGAACCTAACGTTCATTCTCCAATGCACCCTCCATATCCACGACTTCGTGTTTCTCTCTTTCCTTTCTCTCTCGTTCACTCTCTCTCCCTCTCTCTCTCTCTCTCCTCCCCCTCTTTCTCTCTCTCTCTCCCCCCTTCTCTCTCTCTCTGTACTCTCCTTCGTCGTTGTCTCTTTCCTCCGCCGTTCTGTTATTCGTTTCTGCCGGTACCCTCCTCCCCTCTCTCTTTTTTCCTCTCCGATTCTTTTCCACACCATTATAACCTTATCCTTTTCTCGTTTCCTCCCTTTTTTAATTTATAATCGCCCAGACCCCCAGAGAACAGGTGGATTAAAAGGAATTGGCGGGAATCTACTCGGTGGAATTGAATTCCTAATCTTCGAAATCGTACATTGGCTCCCGAGTTTTTCGACTCCTATCTATTAATCTTTTTGATTTCGGCTGCGTTAACTTTGCACCCCCCTTGTAATAAATTAGAGGGATGATTCTTTAATTTTAATCTTTTACCCATGTTCTCTTGCAGCGTGCATTCAAGCATCAAGTTTGTATCCAATAAATGAAAGCTCCCCTCCCGAAAAAGCACAAGTAATAGCTACAGTAGTTTTTAAAGACATTTTACGCATATATGTATATCATAACTGACATACAGATAGAGCGGATTTATAGTCATAAGTGCGTTTTTGTCAATATGTGTCCTGCTCAATAGCGGACGGTTTATTATTTTGTGTAATTTCCGACCTAGAGATAAATTAGTAATGATATTTGGATTGTAAACGACGAAATTCCGTGAGTATACAACGATCGCGTTCGCGCGTATGTTGCGAAATTCGTTTGTTATTCACTCGCGTTAGCGATTGTCACAAAAAGTGAGTATTTGTAGCATTTCATCCCCGTTCGATCATGTCAGAAATTTCATTATCTTTGAGTCTTTTTTCGCATACTTAGCAATATAGAAAATTTGAATTCATTCAATTTTATAGTATAGAATATTTGTCACAGCTTATATATTATTTTTACGTACTTGTACAAATTGTATAAATTGTATGTACAAATATAAATAAAAATTATACATATGATGGGCTTTACTGGTTATTTTTTAAATCAATTTTTGTCTCAAATATATGAGAGAACCAAAATATACAATATAAACAGATTTTCAAATATCAAAAAAAAAACATACATCTAATAATATCAGAAATATCTTAATACTCATTATTACGAAAAATGGAGAAAAGTGCTATAATTATTGATGACGTAACGTGCGCAAGCATATTCGCCTAACTCTTTCTTTCCACGACATTAACTGCGGAGAAGTCGCTGACTCGGATTGGAAAATGTTGCGCCGTGATCCGGGCGCGCCTTCTATCGCACGGCTAGAGAGAGGAGCTATCGAAGCGACTAGAGCTTGAGTCATAGAGTGAATCATGCGTTATCCGCTATCCGCTATCCGCTATCCACTCGCCCTGGACACATTCTTACGGGATCCATTCCTCTCTCACGTTAATGCGTCATTTGCAGTAATGCATAATAGTGTACATACATGGAAGCGCGTGAGAAAGTCTATAAATTGAAGAGACTTAATTTAATAATTTAATCAACTTGTACTTTATTTAAACGTAGGAGTATTCTCCAAATTGCTAAACAAGTTAATTATTTTGCAAAGTTTTACAATTTTTATTCACGTCTAATTATTTATATTGATCCTTTGAACTAGATATCGCCGTAAGAATTGTGATTATAATATATATACGTATATTTTCTTTTTCAAATAGTTTCAAAAATGTGAAAATTGATACGAATTTACAAAGGATATAAGAATTTTGGTGAAATCGATTAAAAGAAAGATTATTTCGACAATCATAACTATGAAGGAACAAAATCTAGAAATTGCTCGGAAACGACATTTCTTTTCCAATCGCTCGACGGTTGAGGGAGAAAGACGCAAAACGACAGAAGTATGTGTATAGAAAATATATTATAGTTCAGGCTTTAAGAAATAGAGGATATTTCTTACATTCTTCCCATTCACAATTGAATTTTATAATTGAAAATATAACTCCGCAGTTATGAAATATTCGTAATCTTATGTTTCTATATATATATATGTATATATATTTTTATATCATAAAGAAAATAAAAGATTGAAATAGATCGTACAAGATGACGGAAAATTTTTTGTGTGAAAAAAAAATTTTTCATTTGGCTGTGGCAGTCGTAATGCGAACATTCGCGAGTTAAAGAAGTTAAGTAATCGTTAAGAATGACAAATCGACGCGATTTGTCTGTCTGTGATTTTTTTCGTAAAGCTTACGTTTCACCAGATAACAGGCGGAAAGTCAATGATAGCAGAACGTTCATAGAAAATCGGTTTTTCTTGTTTTGCAATCAAATTAAATGCATATAGATGTATACTGATTCGGCAGCACACTCATCAGCCTCGATCGGGAGTTGACAGGTGATAAATTATTAATCGTGTGGCCACCGAGAGTAGGACCGTGCTGTTTTCGACAGGTACGTGATATTAAAACGCCTTCTCTCTCGAGTGCCTTTTTCGTCATATTAAATTTCAATCAATGCCTCGTTCTAGCGGTGCACCGATTTATTATGTTTGAGCGCTGCCAGCGATAAGAGATACCGATATGCGCCACTTGCCGACGAAAAAATCCAACTTGGAAATTGCCTTTTCTTATATAGGGCTGTTGTAGCATCAATATCGATTCCAGGAAAAACCTTTTAAAATAGTTCTTTCGTGAAAAAAAATAAAAGATTTAAATAATATTTCAAAAGCGACGGCTTTAAAAGATTCTGCATTAATTATCTCCGGCCTCTTGTCTCCGTTATCTATCATAAATTTGAGGTTTTCTTTATACATTTTTTTGTACTTTTTTGCGTGATTTACGCTTCTATGTCGGTTCGGACTTTGCGCATCCGGTCACGCGAATATTCATCTCGATTGCAGAACGCAACGGAAACGAAATATAATACAGCGAAAGAAAGCACCAAGACACGAAGAAATACAAGAGTAAGATCCGTAGCGCACTATTTTTAGAAAAAAGTAGAAAAATTAGAAAAAAAATTTATTAAAATTGAAAATTTATTTTTTATAAGCGATAATTTAAAAATACGTATGTTATAAGATATAATTAATTTTCAAAATAATCAATATCATGTATATTACAGGAAATTACATAAATAAATAAATATATATATTATATATATATATATTTAATTATTAAATCGTTCTCTTATTAAACTTTAATCGTACCGCGCGATTTAAATAATTTAGTTTCTTTACCCCACCGAACATTATAAATCAGATATTGCGTGTAGTTGTAATAATTTAGAAAAGTAGAAAATTAAAAAAATTGTTAAATTTAGAAAGTTAACAGACCTTAGAAGTGTGCTATCTATTTTTCTCAATTTAAAAAAAATTAACGACATAATTTTGTTTAAGAAACGATCATTAGAATTGGAATAAAAGTTTTACGAAAGTTTCGAGATAACTTATATACCAAAATATGCAGTCTAACTACTTGCAATATTTAGATAGTCATATCTAAATACTTGAAAACGTCAGTTTGGTCGAGATGTTCTAAGCGAAAAACCGATATCTCCCTTGATGTGATAATCGGTATACGTGGGCCACACGCGACTCGTTACGCCTCGCTACGACTCGCAAGGTCTCGACCTTGCGCGAACACGATTTCTCGCCCGGGAGAAGAGGAAAGATTTCGCTGTGGCGCGACGGCGCGCTCTTGTCCGACAGCGGAGATCTTCTTTGGGGCTGAGAGGCGCGTATGAAATGGCGAGGTGAGTTTCCCATGCCGCGTGACCATGGTATGACGGGGCGTATGGTTTATTAAAAATAAATTATCAAGAAGAGGATCGGAGGCGCGGCGAGAGAAAGAGTGAGAGAGAAAGAGAGAGGGACGGGAGGACGGGCAAAATGGAATATACCGCGTGCCTTCGCGCGTGCATGGCCGCGTACAGGAAACTTCGGGGACCAGGAGGCAGAGAGGCTGAGATAGGTGAGAGCGGCGAGAGGAAGAAGCTCGACGAAGACGAAGAAGACGCCGAAGAAGCAGCGGCTCGCGAGCGAGCGAGTCACGGGGGAACGGGGAAAGACACGGACCGACCACGAAGAAGCGACTTACAGCGACGCACAGCCGTTGCTCGAAGGACGGAAAGGTGGAAGAGCATCCTTTGGAACCGGTCCGTCTTCTCGGAGCTTGCTCCGAGTCGCGGCCAGGTGAGCTGAAGCCAGAAGGCGAATCTTCGCGACGTTCGTCCTGGCGTGTCCACCGAGTACTTCGTATTTCGTACAAGCACGAAATATACACAAATGTATGATCGGAATATGAAAAGATCGATATGCATTTTGCGCAAAGATTCGCGATAAGCAATATTCAGTAATTTACTTCCATATTTTTGAAAGAATATTTTCTATATTTTCGATAGAATATACGTACATATTAAAGAGTCCCCCTGTATATTTGATATTGCACAATATTATTGATAATATAGAGGCTGTATTGAAAATTTGTGCAATATATTGTGCCAATCAAAACTTGTTGAAGTACATTGTGCAATCCGCAAAATGTTGGTCCGTCTGTAAGTCCGTCTGTACTATTGCGCAATATTGCCGCAGTTCAGAACAAGATTAGAAGGTGGAAAAATCAATTATGTCAAACGTCAGGTTTTTTTAAATTATCAAATGTTGAAGTGAAAACGTAAAAAGTTTTTCATAATCACTTGACTCGCTAACTTTTAATTCGTTCACCAAATGTTCATGAGTATAATTCTTGTCTCTTCACATATTATTTTTTCATCAACCTTCTTTTCTTTTTTTTTTAATAAGAACTCAAAGCAATAAATATATCGTTCAATATTTTATTACAAACTAATTAAATTTGCGCAATTTGATTGAAAGTTTTTATTTTATCATCTAAAGGAAGCGTCAATAATATTGTACAATATGATGCTCTTTGGTTGCGCACGATCGAATGAATATTCGCGTACTCGTTTCTTGTTTAAGTAAAAAAAAATACGCCACAGTCAATTGCATTAGTATACATGACATTCGTTGACATACGCATACAGTAAAAAATATAATTTTCAATCGATTTCATAAGTAACTGTTGTGATCTCGTATCTCAAAATGTACACTTGACGTAGCTCGAAATGCATGAAGTGTGTTGAAATGAAACGCAAATTGAAAGGGCTAAAGGGGTAATGACATGGCTAAGAAGAAATAAAGAGGGTTAATAAGAGAACTCGAAAGAGAACTGTTGCACAGCAACGGGATGAAACTGATCCTATCTCTTCGATACGTAGCTTATCATTACGATCATAGGAACCAGTTACTGTTACACTTAGAATGTACTATCCCAGTTTTATCTTGTGTGAAAGTCATATATAATATCCGTAGCTTGGAGTTGGAACAAGTGTCGCATTCAGTACATTGAATGTATGCTACAGAATAATATTGGTTATTCTGATTTGAAGTTACTGTAAAGTTTGGCATAATATTTAAATATTTTAGACTGTGCTCGTGAAGCGCGCATATCTGTACTCGAGAATTAAAATAGCCACTACCGTTTAAAGTTAGAATTTCATACTTTAAGGATTACATTCCATCTTCAATCTTCAAGTGTGTATCACAAAATGGCGTTGGCCACATTGCAGTTCTCACGCAGTTATAGATATGATTCAGTAATTAAATTTTTGTAATCAATATCGACACTTGTTTACAGCTCGATTTCTCCGGTGATTTCTTAAGTAAGATATTTTATTTCCTTCTTTTTTCAACCCCATTGCGTCTCATATCTTTCTCCGATACTTAATTTTTATGATAAATTGTAATTAATATATGTATATTTTTAATAAATAACTCTGTTATATATATATTATGTATATCTAATTCATTTTACATCTAACGGCATGTAACGGTATTTCGCGATACAGCGTGAACACGTTGAGACGGTAAGTTGATTAAATCGATTATCGACCTATCCGAATCTCCGAACTTTTCAATGGGTAGTTTGGAAATCCTTCATTAATTATAACAGAATGCGTCAAAATGTCAAATATAAAGTAAAACAATACTTGGGTTACGGAAAAGTGATGAGCCTGCGTAATTGAGAATAAGGATAGTGAATATAGAAGTGAAAGAGCGAACGAGACAGAAACAGGAGAAAAGAGAAAGACATGGGTGAGAGGAAAGAGCGGGGAAGGGAGAGGTAAGCAAGAAGACAAGCGGGGGAACCAGGGAGGGTGACAGGATCACAAGGTGAGAGGATGAGAGAAAGAGAGAAGGGGAAGGGGGGCGCAGAGCAGGTTAAGAACGACGACGGAGGAGGGGGGAGAGAGAGAGAGAGAAAGAAGGAGAGAAGGGGGAGAAATAGAGAAAGAGAAAGAGGGAACTAAAGAGAAAAGGATAGAGCGCAGATGAACAGGGAGAAGAGGGAGTAACGAAGGGAAGGCGGTGAGAAGTGGGTGGGAGAGTGAAGAGGGAAGAAACGGGAACCGAGGGAAATTGTGAGGTTGAAGAAAGATCGAAAAAGAAATATACAGAGAAAGAGAGAAAGAAAGAAAGAAGGAAAGAAAAGGATGGAGGGTAGGCCTAGCGATGGCGTGAGATAGAGTGAGTGGAAGATGAAAGAAGGGATGCTACCTCGCAATAATTGTGAATGGGGATTCGGTTTTTTCGATCGACTGTTTTGTATGCGAGAGATAATACCATCGCTCCTGAAAAGTAAGAATACCGCGAGGCCAGGGAGTAACTGTAAACTCATGGCGTTATACAGCAATAAATTTCTACTTGCCGACGATGGTTGTGTTCTGTGACGCTGCGATTGATTCTTATTTAACCAATGTTTTTTTTGTAATCAAAAGAAAATTTTATTTGTAATCGAATAACTTTTAAACTCAAAATTGCGCGATTAATTAAAACAGAAAATTTTTGTATGCATATATATTAAAACTTGAAAGAGCTTGTGCAAACGAAATAAACTCTAGTTTGCTTGTGTTCAGAAATAGAAAACGTAACCTTGTTAAATAAGATAAGAAAAAATTCATTTTACATATCTCTATATAAATTGTATAGATTTCAATCTATAATAAAATATTGTTTTATAATATATAGTTTTTTTTTATAATTATATGTATTTATAATTATATGTATAACGTGATATTGTATAAGTATATGTGTATTGTATATGTATGTATATTTACAAATTGCTTTAATTTTAATTTTGGCTAATTTTGTGCATTCTATTGTAGAGTCTATTCACAGAGATATTTTAAATAGGATTAATCACAAAATTACCGATCGAGTACATGTTAAATAATGTTCTTTATGCACAAAAAAGGCAATTAAATTCATTTCGTTAAAATGTTAATATCATTTATGGATATTATTGATATTTGTAAAGAAACATAAAAATTATGAAAATCATGATGTAAATATACGTGTATAATTAATGGAAAATTGAACATTTGACGACGCCATCTTCACGCGATATCCCAAAGTATGATAGAATTTGGTACAATTTAAATCTCGACAAAATCGAAATTAAAATACGGTAAATTATGATTCTTCATTTACAATTAACAGTAAGACAGCACATTTGTGATATCTACTAAAATACTTATGTTCGATATTGATTTAATATATCGAATACATATGCAAGAAATATTTTATCTACATAAAATATCAGATATCTCCATGTGTTCGGTCATGACAATTAAAGCAATATTAGTTGAATAAACTTTTAACAATCTAGTCTTTTAAATCAATAAAATAAATAATAAAGCATCCTGAGTAAAACAATTTCTGACTCACCGACTGATGCGCAACGGGCGGAGTTATTCATCACGTAGATACGCTGCTGCTGCAACACGTAAATAAGATTCAAATTAAAAAAGTGTTCAAAATAATCAACGTTTCGAAAAATAATTTTTATGCGCAACTAATTCGTCTTTCACAATAAGATACTTTTCATATAATTATCCATTTTCCAAAAAAGATCTTTACGAGAATAAACTTTTATAAAATTTTAGGCAATTTATTATTTCTAACTTATTGCGATGAATCAATCTGAATAAATAAAAAACAAACTATTAATTTTATATAAATAAGAGATGTACCACGAAGTTGCTCCGCCGAGGCCCGCGATCTTTCCGAGACCTCCGCCTCCCCTCAGGGCATCTGGGATTTTTCAGGCCATCTTCTTTTTCTCCCGTTGCACAGGACACTCGCGGATAATAAACTACACCTTCCCGCGCGAACTAATTATCAATAAAAAAGTCTGTCGCATGATGCTATACGGCACTCCCGTTTATACCCGCATCAATAAATGCTCATTGTTGATCCGAGAAGTTAATTATTCGCGTGAATCGATAACTTTGAATCGTTCGTTAAAATATGATGACGTTTCGGGACACTCGATGCGGCATCGCGAAAATTACGACAAGTTGCGATGATGAAAAAAAAAACACTCGTCGAATTCACAAGATAAACTGAAGATACAATAAATGAAAGACGTTGAATTATTATATTAGTGTCGTCAAAGACGTCACTAATACGTTATTAATACGCCACAAAGAGGCAAAAAATGGTCATAAAGTCACGTCTTTTTAACGTCTTGAGATGACGTCATCGGTCTGTGTCTTAAGGCTGTCATATTAACGTCATAATTACATCATTTTAAAAGTGATTTTGACGTAACCAGTGACTAAAATGTAACGTTATTATGACGACACATTGCTACCTACATAGGGACATAGCTTGCGTCTTTCGGAACGATTGTCACTTCGCGTTGTAACGAAACTGAACGAACAGAACGAAGTAAAAGTTCGAGGATACTGCGGAAGCATCGCGAAATATGTCCGCCGACTTTTTGCCACACACGGAATAGAGCGAATCTCGCAAGATGCCCGTCCTGAAAGCATCGATTCTTACAAATCCAGAATCCACACACGATTGACGAGTCTCGAGTCACGCGCTTGTAATCGCAGCTACATTTCGCCAGGATTGTTAAGTAACGAGTTACTTGTAACGTAGTTACTTTTTTTAATCAGTAACTGTAACGGTAACGTAGTTACATTTATCTAA
>VBVR01002973.1:0-19608 GCA_011638315.1 Tetramorium parvispinum | reverse complement strand
ATTTAAAATATCTCGAAAAGTACTTAACAAAAATATACTCAATTATAGTGTTTTGGAAAGCTCTCGAGATAAGCTACAAGAATATACAATGAAATATAGGGTGTTCCATTTAAGAAATTGAAAGTGACCTTTACGTGACCTTCAAGCAGCTATTCAAGGTCAAACCAGTGGTATCATCTTATGGCCCCCTCGAAACCAAACAACTTTTGCCTGAAACATTTTGCTGTATCTAACCTCTATTTCAAGATTTTTCCCATTATAGACTCATTTGGTCCACCCTGTATATAAATTATTGAATATACACTATGTATATATTTAGTGTTCTCTCATTAAAAAAATCGCGTTCTATATTTTTGGAGGCTATGAGATAAGACTGATAAAACTGAATCTTTGAACTTGTATATAATAAATTCTCATTCACTTTCGGCATTTGCGTTTGCATGAACGTGATGTATATGCGTGCGCGCGCGAGATTCGAATATGCGGTCTCTCGGTGTTCGTGATAACGGAGCATTTCGCAGAGTAGCCGCGTATAATGAAGAGCATTTTGCGGTGCTACCGGCTAACCTCAAGTCACGCAGTGTTATCGACACGAACGGTATAATTACGGAACGTTTTCGAGAAAATATTACCACTGCGACGAAATATCATACAAGCAAATAACGCGATTGCTACATAGTTGTTACGCATAAAACATAAAGAATATGCACGCGTGCATTTTTCGACAGCTTTTAAAAACAGGCATAACCGTCAGTGATAAGCGACAGAAGTCAACATAAGAAAAAAAATTATTTTTCTAGTCTTCGCTTATTAAATGAGTTCAAAAAATCGACAAAAGTTATTATGTATTTTCTAATGCCAGGAATACGTGATACTGGTATTACATTTGAATCTGATTGCATAGAGATGTAATACGAATTACAGTATTTTCATTGGATATTACAAAGTAACGAGAAAAATCTTTTCAATGTTCTTTCAAATCATATTTTGTTTGATTAAATGGAATCACCTTCTTTGATGGAGGAATAAGATAGATATTATGTTGAAATAACATGTATTATTGCACTAAGATGCATCGTTTCACTCAACATTTATACTAATGCTTTTTTTCTCGCGAATAAGTTTCTGAAATTGGTGCGGATGTACGAATTGCAGAGAAGGTCAGGGACATGTTTCGCTGGGGGGAAACCGATAAGTAGCATAGCGATCCCAGCAACCGCCTGTCGTCTTATCATTCGGTCTCAGCTGTTCGCCCCACGCGGCGCGTCCCAATTCTCGGAAGGACCTCGTAAAAATATCACAGGATGCGAGAGCCGCCTGCTATAGCGACCTGCTACGCGCCGGAACGAGGACTCACGTTTCGGTCTTTCATCCCTGGGATGCACATGGTGCACAATTCATGGAAACGCAGATCAAAACATTTCGCGTTCGATGCACCCGCATTTCAATTTAGAGCAGGTACTGATTACAATTATTCTTTATTGAGTTTAATTTATTTTAGTTGTGTCAGTTTTCTGACTTCTTTATTATAAAATATCTCATGTCTTTACTTATGCGATTAAAAATCAGTGTATTGTAAAAGAAAATCGTGATCAAAAACAATAAAGTCTGAAATTAAAACTAGTTTTTTTGCTTTAGTTTTTGAAAAGTTACGAGAGGCTCAACAGCCCAATATTAAGTAACTTTTTAAAAATGAAGCAAAAAATAGCAAAAAATTAGCAAATAATTTTTATATCTTATTGGTTACTCTCGCAATATAAAGTGATCCAAGCGAGAAAATTAATCAGCATCGCGGAAAAGAGGCAACAATACTTCAAGACTTTCGAGTATCGATTTAACACGTCTTTTTAAGAGTGGATTCTTATGTAAGTAAATCATTTATTCTTCAATAATATTTTTCAAATATTCATGTACTGTAATATCTCTGTCCATATGTTTTAATTTTCTTTGTGATAATTAATAGTATTAAAAGTGTTTATTAATATTATTAAATTCACAAGTATTTATTTTAAAATCAATTTTATAAATCATAAAAAGACAAATTTATTATGTGTAAATCATTTTTCCTTCAAGAAGGAAAATCGTATACTCAATAAAATTATTTAATCATGAAGATGTGTAATTTATCGTAATTAATCTAGATACAGTTTCCACAGATTTCAATGCAACACAATGTTTCCTTCGAAAATTTGCTGGATAGCATTATGAGTACCTCTTAAGTACACGTACATACATATTATCAGTTGTAAAGAACGGTGATCAACAAGTTAGACCGTCAATCTTTCTGCGAATAACCGATGCCCAAGTAACTAGTCGTTATCGCTTCGCGTACTGGCTGTGTTTAACCGCCCCTCAACTTCAACCGGGCTTGGAGCCGGGTTTGCCCTTATTTTTACGGAAAGCGCTTTTTATGCTCGACGTCCAAATCATCCTCCTGCATTTACTACAAAGTGGTTTCTGCTTCTGTTTAGGAGAGAGTGCGTAGAAGTGCCGATATACTTCATAATATACCTTTTCAGAGTGGCGTTCTTTATCGGCCGCGTGTTCAGTTTGTCGCGGTATTAACTCAGAATTTATCGAGATTTGAGAGTCTGCGGCCAGACCGCAGGAGAAGAAGAAAAAGACACTGTACGGGAACAAGGAAGAGCATCGTGGCGAGAAAAGGGGCGGCTCCGCGGGAATCCGTCAACTCGTACCACGATTTTGCATGCGGTCATTATCTTCTTGCGAGAGCTCTCTCTCTCTCTCTCTCTCTCTCCTATGTTCTCCTTTTTTTCAAGCAGCCCTGCCGCGAACGGAATTACCCGGGAATTCTATCGACAAATCCCGCGAGCATCTTCCGTTGGCCGGCGCAGACATTATCATCGCATTAACCGTACTACGGAGAGAAAAATAGAAGAAGGGAGAAAGAAGAGGAGCTGGTCCAGCCCGGTCCCAGACAATCCAGCGACAGTTCCTGTTCTACTGACGCTTTTGGAGAGATGAAGAGAAGAAGAAAGAGGAAAAAAGCAGAGAAAGAGAGATAGAAAGAAAGATGGAGACTCGATGGGTACAAAGACCCACCAGACGGTAGTACTCGTTTCTTTCTGTTGCCTTTCATCCTTCCCGGCACTTCCTTCCCACCGTCTACTCTCTACCTCCTCCTCCTTTCTCTCCTTCTTCACCTTCTTTTTCTTCTTTCCTTTCATCGCGCACGGTACCTCCATCGTTCGAATCGGAATTTCGTCCGCGATCATCGACTTATCCACGAAATCAAGTTCGCATTTCCAGTGATGAGAAAGAGAAAAAGAGAGATCAAGTAAAAATGGAGTACAAGAAGAAGTTTTTGGACAATTGTTCTAATTGTTAAACTTTTATAAGTGTCGCAACGTAAATATTAATTAGAATCGAAAAGTATGCAATTGAAACTATTAATAGAAATATTTTTAACCCCCAGAATTCTCTTTTCCAATATTTCAATCATCTCAGCTTTTTACATGTAAACATCTCTTTTTCTTATTTAGATAGAGTTTTAAATATCCATAAATACCTAAATACTTCCTTCGGTATCTGTAGTTATTAAGATATTAAAAGTGTATGCATTTTTTACGTTCCCAATGAAGAATTCTGAGGGAACACGATCATGATGACGATGACAACGTCATTCAAGGACGCGAGAAACGAAATCCCTCGAAGAATATCACCTCGACGAGTATGTCCGCGTTT
This sequence comes from Tetramorium parvispinum, assembly GCA_011638315.1. Classification (NCBI taxonomy): domain Eukaryota; kingdom Metazoa; phylum Arthropoda; class Insecta; order Hymenoptera; family Formicidae; genus Tetramorium; species Tetramorium parvispinum. Next base: position 15,903 of record VBVR01002973.1, on the reverse strand, counting down.
AATTGGACGGGGTCCGATCCGCGCGTATCATAAGACCTCGACGTCGGCGAGGCGGTCCTCGCCTCATCAATCTGGGCGCTGACTAGCTAATTTCGACATGGACGGCACACAGGGGATCCAGACGTAAATCGCTATCTCGCGAGAGGATAAGTCGATGGAATCGCGCGGATTAACAACCACGGTAGAATCGGCCGCCTTCGCGTCGTCCGAGAGATGGGCAGTCCGATTTCGTGACCAAGCGGTTACTTTCTTGCAGCTCCCCGCCGTATTAATGGATTGGTACACCCGGGGGTTCGAGCCTCTTGGATCCACGATAATCGTAAACTTGTACGCAGCAGTGTTTGTAATCGCAATTTACAGAAAAAAATGTGCGGAAAGTATAAAATTGTTCTGCAAACGATATCAGATACTCTAATTATTTATCAGATAAAAGTTTATTTACATTGAAGATATTTACAACTTGTTCATCATCATTTGACTTTTCTCTTTCAGAGACTTTTCCCCTCCGATCGATCTCGAGTCCTTTTCTAGCGTGTCAATGCAATCATTCTTCATGACATAAATTTGCGGCTATGCATGCGACGGTAGAAACGACTTATCGTAGAAATCCCCGTTGATTGACGCTTCTGCGAAAGCCGAGAGAGGGGCTCGCGGCCGCGTCGTTGGCTTACCGAAGGACCTCACGCGTGTTGTTAAAATACATTCGTGCGTGCATGCTCGCGCGCTCGCTCGCGCGCGCATTGTTGCGGCGTAAACGTTGGTGCACAATACGAATCGAGTTCCATTGAGACAATTGGCAATTTTCGACGCCGAATATCCGTCGGAAGCGGCGGTAGCGCCCACGGCCACTCACTTGGCAAATTGAAGTCCAGACAATAAATTGCAAACTGTCGTATGCTACGGTACCGCACGTACGATGCGTCGTACGCGTGCGTTACGCGCACTACACACGCACGCGTCCGCGACGCGACGCGGAGCGGAGCGCGTCGTTTCTTCCTTCTCCCTCTTCCTTCTTCTGCCTTCGCTCTTTCGCTATTTCGCCCTTGCTCCCTCCGTCTTTCCTGCCCGGTGTCTCCCTTCCTCCCTTACCCACCTTCTCTCTGTTTCTCTCTGTCGTCGACATAAGGACCGCACGCAGTAACATTGCCATTCGGTCGCAGACGAATTCATTGGCTATGCCAGGGCGTCTTCCGTTCACAGGCAGAACGGTTGTCAGTCCGGTTTGACCCGACTTAGATTGTACGTGAGGAGCTGTTACGGTCGGCACTCATCAAACGATCCCCGAATCGCGTATATATCATATGAAACGGTTCTTCCTTATCGAAATGGAACGGTTCTATATTTTATCGGAAGAGCAGTGCATAGCGATTGCGCTTCTTTGCTTATCCAACAGCATGTATCAAGAAGTATGTCACTGTGTATAGAGAGAAGTATCGAGCACTCTTCAGTCTACAAAAGCTTATCCTGAGCAAAATAAGATTGAATTTTCGTGTAACTTTTGGTTATTTTTGATAACTGATCGTTAATCCGAACTGATAATGTTTTTATAACGTTTTGATAACATTAATAGATTTGCGTTATGTCTTAAATGATTTTAGAAAATATAAATGAATAGTTGTATAATTTCTCTTCTTTTTCTTTATAATAAAATTATTAAATGGTTAACATTCGATAATTCCTTCTTAAGATTTTTAATAGCATTTTATAGATAGGAATCATTATAAAGTAACTTTCTAAAAATATATAATATTTATGACTTTTTCTGCGTTCTAAAGAGATAAGATAATGTAATTAACGCGTATCTTTCGATGCGGACACTAAATTGCTAATCGACCATGAAGACAACAGCTGGCTCGCTAATACTTGCGATTGACTCATCGACGTCGGTGTTTTATCAGCAATTCGAATTCCCATACTACCTGCGCGTCATTATAATGAGTCGAAAAAGATTCTCACCGGCGGCACATTAAAATATAGGGGCCGTGCGATGCGCATCTGCCTACCTCCATGCGCAATTACGAACGAAACTGGCATTGTGTGCCGATGCATCGCATTGACTCGTCCCAGGGTACCCATGAAGAGACGATCTCACGTGTGTGTGTGTGTGTGTGTATGTCGCACTCTGTCTCTCCTTTCATGGGGGTTTATTCATCAGTGTATCGCATCGCTATGCCCCCGTGAGAGGTTCGCACGCGACATCAAATCGATGACTATGTAGAAGTGCTTCAGAGTGGCCTTGCAACTTCCAACCCTCATACCGAAATCACGCTGAGTTATGCATATTTCCCGATCGTAATACCATCTCTAGTATGCTACAGATACTCCCCTAAAGATCGAATTTTACGATGGACGAAGGAAATGATTCAGATTGATTCCCTTATTTTAAGAAGGTAGAAAGAATTGCGCTCTGGTCTCAGAAAAAAGAAAAACAAGTGAAACCTTCGAAAACCCTTTTTTGGGTGAACCGCATAAACAGCTGGTGGAAGTCGGTCGGTTAATCGTACGTCACGTGTGCTCCTTTCGAAAGACGCTCCGAGGCGTCGTAATCTCTTTGAAACTAAATATTGTTATAATATTTACGAGTAGCGGACGAGTGCCGCGAGCCTTCAGCTGTCGCATCGCGTAACGACTTTGTTAAAAGCGGTGCGCGAGTGCTCTCATCCTGTCGAGGAGCCAACCGGCGCGGCGGAGCGTCCTGACAAGACAATTTCGGAACAGCGCACTTTGCTGAGAAAGGGCCCTCCGGTAACGGCCAGTATTATTGACGTATTACGAGATAATGTGATGGCAGTAATACGTCACTTCCGGTTGGCTGGTAATAAAATCGAGGGTTGCGCTTTTTGAGCAACTCGGGCGCACTCTTTAATCGAATATTTAGATAAAGATTCGCGGACCCGCGCGCGAGCGCGCGCGCATTCTCCATGGGAGTGCCACATCCGGTGTAATAAGCCGCATCATTATATGCAGATTGTGACATAAAAATTCATTCGACTCGTGCCACGATGAAATAGCAGCCAAGGTATGCATGCATCTAGCAAGCTGATATTACGCGCGAACTAATTCTATACTTTACGAAGTATAAATGAGCGATTGAGATTATAATACTGCGAAGTTAATTGTTTTCAAGCGAGATGATGTAGGATAAGTCTTTTTTTCGCGATCTCTTCATTTAATCTCCATTTATACATTTTAATTTATGAAACTGAAATGAATTTATGAAAGTATTAATTTACAGTATTAGTTTGCTTATCCTTATTGTTATTTCTATGTAGCTGCTTCACAAGTAAAATTAAAAAAAAAAGATCTGGATTTTCTGGATGAAGCTTTCGGAGGACCAAACCGAGATAAAAAGTTTTCTCACGTACTTCACGGTCTTCCTGCGACGATGTCGACGAGCGCGAAGAGTTACCAGGTGACATCCGGGTAATGAAAACTCCCTGGTATGGGCTCGGTAGAGGTGTAGGTGAATCTGCACGCGTATACTATGACCTACTTGCACGGAACGAAAGCAAGTAGAAAAAAAATCAGTGGGGAACAGATAGGAACTCCTTGCCGAACCGTGGGAGAGTCCTTCGGGACGATCAGCCATTGAACTTTCTCCTTCCGGCCTTTTATCTCTCTGAAGCCACAGATTCTGCGATCGCGCGCGTCACAAAAGGAGGGAGAGGGATTCGTGTCCTTTATAATTGTGTCTCCTTCAAAAATGGAATCCAACGCGGTTCGTATAGGTACAGACGTATACATATATTGTGTGTACACGATAACTTTGCGACGCGTTAGAATAATGGACTTGATTCGCCTTAATGTCGGAAGTCGTTCAGTCGGATTTCTCATTCGGCCTCGCGTTGCCGTCAGAGGACTAACGCATGAATATCGGATTACGTCGGTGAATCTTCGCGAAAGAAAAAAAAATTATTCAACAAGGCTTACGCTCTCTGTTCGCTAAAACGCACCCTTTACCGAACATCCCACATAATTGTCGCGTTACAGCATATGATTTGTCAAGATTGCAATTCGATTTTGCGAAAGTTATGTTCGCTTGATTGGTGAGCCATTCAGAGTTAAGCAAATATCGTTCTTTCTTTGTGTTCCTTCTGTGAATAATTTATGATAGAGTATTAGAGTACCATAAAAGTTTTACCACGATATTAACGTTCGTATGCTTCCATTAAAGATAATCCGCCGCTTTCAATCATATGATCGTTTCCTGCTATTTTTATTACCAAAATCTTTGTAAAAAAATTTTAACTTGGATAATAGTCCGTAAAAAAAGAGAACAACCCTACATTTCGTCTGGCAATAGATAGGAAGATTTTAAAAATTCTGTTGTTTCTATAGTATGTAAACAGAAACCAAATGGTTGAATAGGAGTGTCATAAAACGATTCTAGGTTCCCACGGACGGTATCTCACTATTTGAAGGACTCGAAATCCTCGAAGAGAACACGTGAAAAACGAGAAGTTAAGAAAAACCACTTTTGTGACAATAAATATTCAAAATCCTATAAAAAATTAGAAAAATAATGCTAAAGTTAAAAAAATGTAATTCTAAAAAAAAGAAAAAGTTAATTTTATTTAAAGTATATTTAAGCATTATCGCAGCGAAAAAAGAAAACCCTCTGATTAATAGTTTATATGCAAGAGTTTTGAATAAAAACAAGTATAATTAATAAAATCCTTTTTATATAAATAGATAGATATATGTATATAATTTCATATACTTTTACAATATACAAATTTTGTAAATCTCCATTTTCTCTCTCTCTCTCTCTCTCTCTCTCTCTCTTTTGTTTTGTTGCTTCATTTTTTGACATATCAAAATTCGCAGATTTTTTCTGGAATTTGATATTTAAACATTTTAACTTTATTTTCTTTTCAAAACACATTGCTTTTCCAATGAATTTATGATGCAATCTGGTCTACTTATTAATTATACATTATTTTTGAACTTGTAGTTTTTAGATCGATTCTTCCAGGCTCGCTAATTAAGGCCATAACTTAGAAATACATTGCGAGAAATTAAGATGCTATCAAGCTGTTCGCACAAATATGTCTTAGCAATATTGCAAGTCTACTTTTAGCAATTTCGTTTAACTATCGTTACATATCTTTGCAAGAAGCTCTGTTTATTAGGTCCAAATAATTTATCGTCATATGCCAAAATATATTTCCCGTAATTCGACAGTGGAATTACGTCGGGCATATCTTCCCCTTTCCTTCGATGGTTATCGTTTCTCGTGTGCACATAGTTAAGCACCATATGGCTGCCTTTTTGTTCCGCCGAGGAAATGGCGAATGGGGAAGATGGCGTGGTTATTTATTACATTACGTGCGGAAGTCTGGGCTATTGCGCTGAAGCCTCTTGTCTTTCTAAAGAGGGCATCACGGAGGAGGAAACTACGTGTCTAGGAATGACAGCTCGCGAGCTACTGGATTGTTCATTTGAGAAACAGAATCAAACTTGTGCACGGTTTATCCGATATTTTCTTATCTTTAACATTTACATTTAATTTTAATTTAGAACTTATTTGCTAAGTCTTCAAAGTTCTTAAGACCAGCTAATTGAATTTTGCTAATTGTAGACTTTTAAAAAAGTTTTTCAAATGAAGTTTCTTGTGATTATTATATTATCTATAAATATTAGAGGCGCTTCTCCTATAAAGATATTTCATTGAATGATAAGAGAACAAACATTGCTGGTTATCTGCACAGGCGGAAGTATGTTTCGTGGACATATTGGTCAGTTTGCTTCCCGTAATCTACTAATACGGATGTATTTTCGGTCAAAGAACGGCAAAGGGGTCACACAAGACTGCCCTTGTGTCTTGGATTTGATCTTGGACGACTTCCTTGCTTACACCCTGCGGTTATCGTACTCATGACCCGATACACCACTAATTTCATAATTATCCCCACAGGAAACGCGACGATACCGGAAGCACATATTGCGCGATGTCAGTTGGTTTAAGAAGAAACAAAAAAAAAACGCGTCTCTTATATATGTATGTACATCTTTTGTATCGCACATTGGTATCACAAAATCATTATTATAAATTTCAGGATTTTTGTCACAAAAATATCAAGAATATAAAAACTAAAAGGAAAATCCTTGTTTTCTTGATTAAATTTTTCAATAAAAAAAACATTGTAATCCATGTTAAATATTTTTCTTGGAATAATATATTAGACTTTGTCTTTTGATAACAGATCGGAATAAATTTCACATAACCAAAAATCCAAGTTGTTGGCTTTGCGGTTCTAGCTAATAATAGCTAATTATGCGCATATGATACGCAGTCCTTTTTGTGTCAAGCCCACAAACTAACAATTCACATTGCATGTTGACCGTTGTAGCGTTTTCCCTGATAGTTATGCGAGCGGTGAACAACGTTTGCGATCGCCTAGTCAGAAGTGGAATCGTTCAGAATATACTTGGACTTCCTGCGCCATGTCTGTGTCTTGCCACAGCGTTCGTCTACGCGTATATTTTATTTGCAGAGGAAGTGAAGATTTTTCTGTGAATACATCTGTTTGCCATGCAGGAGCATATCCTAGGCTTGGCAGTCTTATTCTTCTGTCCGCAGGTCGATGACGCCTGCTCGAAAGGAGTTGCAATATTTATCCTAATAAAAATTTCATTCTTGATGCAGAATGCATTCGAAAAAATTTAAATGGCTACCAATTTAGACTAACACCGTAATAATAAACCAGGTTTTCGATGTGAGTTACAATGTGAATAAAAATTCAGTACTTAATAATACAATTAAAATAATAATTGTATTATCACAGTAAAAACGTTAGAGAATTATATTCAAATGCAATATTAAAGATATTCAAGAATTATTCAAATTACTTTAACCGTAAAATGATACAAGTAAAAAAAATTTAATGTAACAATCGTTTAAATTTAATTTTCCAAAAAGTTGGAACAATTAAAATTAATTTAATTTTCTATATCGATTCCAAGATTAATTTTATCAAACTCTTGAAAAAATAAATTGAGCTACTTTCGCATTGAATCTTTCAAAGAGAGAGATGTGAAGCTAAATTTACACTACATAAACTTCCGCGATCAAAAAGTGGCTTGCTTATGTTTGATCGGAACGAATTGTAAATCTTCCGTGCGGCATCAAATAGAGAGAAATGTAATAATATTATAAATATATCGAATATAACGTTGCAAGTGACGTAAATTCAACGGCAGACAGAAGGAACACTTACAATGGCTTTATAACTCGCCCGCGTAATATTCGGCTCAGAAACTTGGAGAAGGACATAATACTGATTATATGCGCCAAGGCATAAAGCGTAAGTTACAATTTAACGAGCAATAAAGTTTTGTGGTGCACCACATCCTGTTCACCGAAGACCGCTGTGCGCCAGCATTCAAATGGCCCCGCAGAATTTTGAATTGCGCCGAATGCTTATAGTAGACGTACTATGTCATTTATAGTATTCGGCACACAGGCCAAAACTTTCTCCAAAACAAAAATTTTGTTTTGACTAGTTTTGTCCGCATTTATTTATTTTCGTTACATCAGTCGAGAAATTATTAAAATTTCTATTATCATATTAGAGAATCTTTTATCATCGAGTTTATCATCTTCTTCTAGTTTCGTTTCAGAGAGAGAGAGAGAGAGAGAGATGTTCTGCATAAAATTATTAACTTAATTTGATAAGTTTGTTAAACAAAATGATATGTTGATATAGAAAGAGAGAACCATCGTCTCATAAATTTTAATCAAGTTCAATCAAAATGAATATTTCGCATTCTCTTTTTAGCAGATCTTTTCTATTCATGTTTATCATACGATGTACCTTTTCGTAGATGAACATTATTCTCACGCAATAAAGTTAGAATGGCGTCCGACTCGCGGTCGTCATCCCATCTGCGCGAATTCTCCCAATTACACGATTCTTGCGTTCGACCGCGAAATAATAATTTCGATATTGAAACGGGACATGTTACGGCTCATTAAATAGTTCGTTAAATGATGCTGTAGTTTTGCACCTGAAAAACGCTTTTTATTAAAACAACCGGAGGTCATACCGTTAATTCGACATTAACGGTATGCTCCTCATAAAGCTGCGGATAATTCTATAAATGCTTATGATGTCACTGTATATAAAATTTAGATAAAACCGCCGTATTTGTGGGTTGAAGATGAAGTTAAGATGCGCGAATTCTGGTTGGAAGTACCGTCGTGAGAATAGCAAGCTCATCGACCATCGTTCACGTCGATACCATCGTCGATCCGATGGATGTTTCACCCGATGACCGGTGAATACGATGCATAACGAGGGGAGGGCGGCCAGACTGGGCCAGAGAGACTACGGCTCTTAGCGATAACTATTTCAAATCGAAAAGTCATTTGTCGGCATCGGCGACATGTGAAAACCATTACAGAGTAATAACCAGACTGCTCTCCCGAGCACGCTCGCGGCCGCGCTCGATGCCGATATGGTGCCACATGTCGAATCGCGATACGAGCGATCGGTCGAAAGCGAATTTACTGCACATAATGACTCCGCCCTTTTCGAGTCAACGCTGAGTTTCAACAATCGCTGAAGTAAGATGTCAATTAATCGCGCACACTCGTAGCCGTCAATAATTAAAAGCCTTGTCTTTCGTGTGGCAGAGCGTATTAAGATATTATAATTTCTAATTCTATATATATATATATATAAATTTTTATTGCTAATAGATAAATTATTGATTCAGGAAACAATCATGAGAAGATATTCTAGTGAAGCATAAAGTCTCTACAATAAATTAAAAACCAGCTTAATATTTAAAAAGAAAGAATAGCTATATTTCATTTTACGAGACAAGAAATTTAATGTATGTCTTTACCATTTTATAAAATTTTTTATACCACATATTCAAAAAGTAAAAATGTAAATAACAAAAATTTATAAATTAATTATCATTGTACAACAATTTAAAAATATAAAAAGTTAACTATACATATTGGAATATCGAGTCATTTGCTATCAATGAATTATCCGGTGCGATTAAATTTGTCTACATATTCTTAAAATATTATTCGTTCCAGTTCTTAATGAGTACACTATCATACTCGGTTAATCGGTTGCGATCGCAAATCACGCGTTGCCGATCAAGCAAAAAGTAAATAAAAAATAAGGGAAAAAACGAAATCGTCGTGAACGATTATGGGTTGTTGAACCGGTGTTGGCACGCAAGTCAGGTGTATCTCGATACGCGACCAGGCAACATTCTTTCGAAAACGAGCGTATAAGTAAAAGGGTTTCGGATCGAAGAAGAAGGGATCCGGAATGCACTTTTGAATTGTCTGCAAATCAAGAGCATAAAGTGTTCCGCTTCGTTAATCATCGCCGCGAAAATGTCTCAGGACCCCCTTTGCGTTTTTATCTCCATTTGCCACTCCAAACTACGACTGTCTAATTCCAAATGTGTTAGGAATATTATTTAAGGGTGGGCAAGCAAAACTGGATATTGGAATGAAAGATTGCCATTAGAAAAAGTTAAATTTTTAATTACAGAATTTAAGTTTGTAATTTACTGATAAAAATAATTAAGTTGTTTCAAAGTTACAGGGACGGAATACGAAGTTCTGCTTTTCAAATTTAATTTATTCATAATTACTATTTTAATCTTTCTTTTCTTTCGTTTTTTTTTATTTCACCCTTTTTCTATTTTAACTTTCTCCAATCGACCTCTCTGTTTCACTTTCTTTTCCTCCCACGTTTTCCGTATGCACCTCTTCGATCTCTCCTGCTTTTCGTCTCCTTCCTCTTTCCTCCTTTCACATCCACCTCCTTTCTTCGCTTCCCTCATCTTTGCCCCACTCCCCCTCGCGACTCTCCCCATCTCTCTTCCGTAATTCCTTCGCCCTTCCTCGTTCCTCCGTTCTCTCCTTTGTCTTTCCCGCCGCCTCCCTCTTTGTCTTTCTCGCTCTCTGACCCCTCCTTCCCTTTGCCACCTCCTCATTTCATTGAGAACGTCTGGTATGCGGGGGCTTTTTATACAGGAACGGAGCCTCCGCCGCCGCTGTCCGGCCTAATGGCCGGCAAGGAGCAACCCGGGAGGCTACTCGTAAGGACTTTCGTGAGCCGCACAAGGGGCCACGCCGAGATGTGGCCTTCAACTTACAGCCAAGGTTTTGAGGCTCGCGCGCATGCACAAACCCGGGGCCCATTACCCAGAAGGAAGCGAATGAAATCTTCCCATGGGGATTATCGTCAAGGTTGGCTCATCTTTGATTCGTTGATTATATTCGAGATATTGAGTCCATTCATGAATTCATATACGTTTACAACGTACATATATGTTTGTTTTGATTAATCATCACACAGATAAGATGAATGCTATAAGATAGTATAGTAAATGTTTAACGAAGAGACATATATCGTCTATTGAAGAAATAATTTCTATCTTATTTGCTTCGAAATTCATTAAAAGCGAATCAGCCTTGTAATACATCAATTCATAGAATTGCGAATTGCGAATTGAAGATGATGTATCATTGATTATGCAATGGCATGTTTAAGAACTCATTAAAACTTTTTGTTCCCTTTTCGCTATTTTAATAAATTTAACTTCTTATAAAGATCTATTTAAACAATCATATGTATATTGACAGATAGTTAAAAACTTCTACAAAAATTAGCAATAAATTCTTTTAAAATATATTATGTTATTCATTTGATTTTAATTTCTGATTTATCTTCATTACAATTTTTAATCTCTCTCTTTCTTTTAAGTTTAAAAGCAAATACATGATACAAAAAAAATAAGTTTTTAAATATAGTTTGGAATTTATTTAGTTTTAAATTAGAGATTATATTAAATTTTAATATTCTTATATAAAATTCTTGTGACTGTGCTATTAGTTCTATTCAAAGAAACAAATTCAAACCTTAAGTTGTGATTCACTAATTTTATTATTAAAATACTATGTAAATTATATTGCCTTTTTTGGTTTTAAATTATTTAATAATATTGATAACTGTTGACCTACGGAATAAGATTTAAAAAGTTCAACTATTCAATCGTTCCTATACCGAAAGTCTTCAATTTAACAAATCGCAATTTACTTTTAAATCACTTAAATGTCACATTCACTCGCTTGCTTTTCACGATGCGTAATTTGCAGTAAGATATTTGTCTATCAATCTTTCGAATACCGAGCGAATACAGAAACGCAAAAGACACGCAGAAAGACACCGCTGTGGGATCTTCGCACGACAGTCGCGCGATGTTTCCGTAACGCAACGCGGCACGTAACGCTGATTGCACGTGTACACGCGCGCGGTTGCAAATCACGGTCCACGTGCAAAATGCACCGCGTTGTGCGGTGTGTTTCTGATCGCGGGAGGCCTTCTTCGCGGTCTCTCACAACGAAAGTATACAAGGAATAAGAGACAGCCTTCTGCATACGCAGACATCCATGGACATTCTCAGACGTCTCTCGGGCACAACGATGGATTTAAATCGTGTTCCTTGAAAGAAGATCGTCACAATTTAAAATTTTTCAAGATCTTAAAGAAATTAAAAAAAAAATTTAATAATAAAATAAATAAAAAAAAAAGAAACACAGTTATCCTCTTCAACTTGGTAAAATAACAGGTTTTAGAAATTATTTCGCCAATTCAACTCGAAATATTTTTTTCAATAAAAAATACAAAACTTTTTGTACTGTTTGGAACTATATTTTCTGTTTGAAAATTCGCGTTTCTTGTATTGACATAGTCTTCTTCTATATTAGCATTCGGAGCATCTAACTTCCAACCAATCGGGGATTAGAAAAGACCACCAGTTTAAATCTCTGTTTTCCTCTTATCTTCGCTCTATGATCTCGGGATCTCTAAGCCTCGCAAAGATGAAGTCTTAGTTGCAAATAAGGTTTGCACTTGTAACAAAGACGGCCATTGAGTCGACGCGGGAGCTATTAATTGCGATTGCTAAGCAAATGTGGCGCGCGCGCGAACGAGACGGGATTCGCGAAACCCGTACCCGTGAAACATGCGTGGTCATTCTTCTCCTCTTGCCCCACCCTCCTCACGTCCTTCGTAACGGACTGTCCTTCCTTCGCCGGCAATTCCTTCACGAGTCCCGCCGAAACATCCTGCCTGCACCGGCTAACGCCTTTTCCACGTATAAAAGCCTCGACGACGCCGATCCCGAGCGCGCGCTCGCACTCGCGCTTCGTACCACACAAAGCCGTAGTACCATCGCACCGTCGCCGGCCGTCGGCTCACATGTAAATCACGTGTGCCACACACGAGGCGCGCGGTATTAACCGGTGGAAAGAACCCCGAGAACGCGAGAAAGAGAGGAAAAGAAAGAGAGAAAGAACAAACCGACGTTGGATCCGGTAGACGCGAGAGAAGCTCGCATTCCTCGAAAGATGTGAGGTACGGTGTTATATAATGGCGGCGAATGTAGGCGAGTGATGTATTAATTTGGTTGCTACCCTCTAAACTTGACAGAAACTGGAAAACTAACCACATAAGCATATTGTAAGATAGAGAAAATAAAGAAGAGATAGCAGAATACAGACAAGCTGCCACTTACACATTTAAACTAGCTAGGCTTTTCATTTTTTTAACGAAATTTTTCTGATTTTTCAACAAATATATATTATTCATGAGAAAGAAAAAAATATACACATTTATTCTTAAGTCGCGACATTACTGTCGTCAGTCCATATTTCGAAAATTACTTTTCGGCTTTATGAGAAACGGGGATGGAATGTTTGTAAAAATACTTAGGCAAGAGAAATGGCATATCTTAAAGCTAGACGTTTCTTGATACTTAACAGGTGGTTATAAATAACATTCATAACAGAAATACAAGAAATATGAGCGTTTCAGTGACTGACATCGCGAGTTAAAGGTTAATTACAAGTGGCATTTAAATGTCATTCACTCAAGTCTTAGGATTTAAAAGCATATATAGTATGTATACACTAATATGTTATAAATAAAATCTAAAAAATTTGGATATGGACATGAGAAGAGTAGATGCTGCAACAAATACTTAACTTAAAGACATTCTCAGAGTTCCCTTTTAGCTTAAAGATGCATAGAAGAAGAAGAAGAAGGAGGAGAAAGGAAGAGACAAGTGTTGTTACCAATGTGATACTAGCGTGCCAGACAGGTTGAGTGAGGCAAGGATGCATACCAATTACAAGGATGCATCCGTTGTAAATTGATGAGGAAGAACAACGGTTGCCTGCGACAGTACGTGAGTCTGCGAACGTTTAATCGGCCCTAGGAATCCGTCGAAAGAAATCAATCGTTTGCGAAAAACCATTTTATGATATATTGATTCAAAATATTAATTTTTTATAAGAAAATAATCAATTCTGCGTGTAGCTATTTCTAGTAAAAGGGTAACGTAATAATTTAAATACAAAATAATGATGACAATTTTCTCTAATTTACGAAACATGATAATTAATGACAAAGTAATAAAATTTTGAGTATAGAATAAACTGTCTGTGAACATTCGATATAGTGCGATAATCTTTGCGCCGAATATGTGGGCGTGGGAAACGGCTTGATAAGTGTACGACTTTTCATGTGATTACCTCGAAACGCGAACGTGCCGTTCGAGGTTGTCTGGTTGACGTAGGCGTGCAATACCACTTATGACATCCTTTTTTTTTTATTGCAACAACCACACGTTTCGTTATTCATTTGACCATATCAATATCACAACGCTCTTCTAATCTTTCTTCGTCACACTCTTGCGACTTAAGGAATCAGTATTTCCTTATTCCAAATATACAGAATATCTATACACATTTGATACTATATGTTAAGATATTGATAGCTTTTATAAACAGCCCTAATTAAATTTTAAAAAGAATCATCTTCGTCCCTTACAATTGCGTATAACTACTAACATACGGACTTTACGTATCTATTTTCAATTTATGCTGAAAAATTCAACAGTTAGAAGCAGACGTTACTTGCGAATATCTACAACGTAGTTCTCCCTGCGGAGCAAAGTTCCATCGTACGAGAGGTGTTCTTCACGAAGAGAAGAAAAAAAGCGCGACGTTCGTTCGTTCGTTCATTCATTCATTCATTCATTCATTCATTCATTCATTCGCGTAATATTTTATTCGCGGGAGAGTCACTATGTATCCAGCACTCGATAGGACGTTTACAAACATTCGCGATGCGTTGGCGAGCACGTTCTCACCGTGTTTGTTGATCGCAAGGAGGGATTCGCGCGACTCCTCGGCGCGCGAGTGAAAAAATACGGCACGTGTGTTCGATTAGCCAGCTCCTTTGTCGTAGCCAGTAATCATGCACTACCACCACCAGCATCGGAAGCTGTCATTCACGAGCCCAAGAGAGATCACGACGCGCTGATCTCGCTGGTGGAGCATTTCAGACGAAGCCACATCGTCATCCGGTCATGCTGCGTGCGATACACACCCGCAGCGCAACGCGAGTATCATGTTTTATTTATAGCCGGCGACATGCCGTCTTAACAATGCTCTCCCCTCGAACTATTTTCCGCGAAGAGATAAACGGTGCAACGCCTCTTGATCCATCGGATTTTTTTCTTTAATACCACTTGTAGATAGACGATGACGCGTGATCGATCGTAAAATATTATTGGACCTAAAGAAGTTCTCCCTGCTGTCTCTTAACTCTGAATTATCTTTAACTTTCAGATATTGTATAAATATAAAAATTTCAATAAGTCTCTATAATCCCTTGAAAAATGATGATAACAAAAGTTTCAATCTATGGAGGACACCTTGTCTGGGATCATACTATGAAAAGCAAGCTGCCAATTTCTCTTAGTTCACATTTTTATTACTACGTGGAGTAAGGGCACGAAATTATCATTCTATCTCAGAGCATCGTGATGTGAAAGAAAGAGAGAGAGGGAGAGAGAGACTTCGAAGTTTCGCCTCGATAAAATTTCATGTTTCATACATCCCTCCCAAAATACCACATTACGATTCGACACCGTTAGACACCCTTTCCGTTTATTCGTAAAGTCGCTTTATGTGTACCTTTGCCGATCGCAAACACGTCGGCTTTTTCAGCGAAGAGAGCGGGCGTGTCTTGCTGTGTCAAATGTGTACTTTGCGAAATGCAAAATGGGTAATATTCTTACGTGGGTTATTGAAAGGTTTTTGATATAAAATTGCAATAGTAAAAGAAGTATCAATCAAAATCTAAGTGTGGAATTAGAAGTGTATAATAATTTCTAACAATTTGTAATAAATATAATAATTTTAAGAAAAATTATTATATCGATTTTTTAATACTGCGTTTATTCTAAGTTAATTCTAATTGCATAGTTCGCAAAAAATCGCAAAAATTCTCCCACGACTCGCGGTAATGTTAACAGTTTTAAAATGGATATCGGATACTTTTGATCCAAACAACATTATCTACTTTGCTGGAAAATTGCGAGGAAGTATTGGTTCGACGGTCATCATTATAGTGCGCGCGCGTTTGCGCAGGTAATGCCGCTTTTTCGCGCGGCTTTTTACCAAAAGAATGCTTCGCCCGGTCGGGGATCAATCTTGTCCGCGGCGAACTCAATAATCCTTTTCGGACGCTGCTACAATGTTAGCAATTTAATGGGGGTTCATTGTACCCGAATACCCGCGCCTCCCATAGTGGTCGTTAATCAACAACCGGGGGGTAAAGAGCCAGCGAATTTTGAAGCACAACGTCAAGGTGTCGGTGGGAACTGACGATTATTTAACTTAATTATTAATTCGCATCTATATAATACTTGCTACGAATTTTTTGAACGTTTTAAGGCTAAGAAAATATTATTTGGAACTTTGGAACCTAATATAATATTTTAAGAAATTTTTATTTATTTGTACTTCGAAAAAATCTCACTAAAATCTTTAAATTTTTTATATCTCACAAT
>VBVR01002972.1:0-19676 GCA_011638315.1 Tetramorium parvispinum | reverse complement strand
ATTCCACACTGGACGCGATGGGCGACGAGCGACGAGCGACGAGCGACGAGCGATATCCAATGAGAGTTCTACTTTCCAAGCGTCGTTTAGAAAAGCGAAATTCTCATTGGATATCGCTCGTCGCTCGTCGCTCGTCGCCCATCGCGTCTAGTGTGGAATAGCCCTCATGCGCAGAAAGTACAGACGGCGTCATTAATGCCTGGACATCGTAAGGTTGACGGGTTTTGGAACGCATTCGAAACGAGTGCGATTACTAAGCATTCGTGTATCATGAGTCGTAATAAACTTTTTTCTTCTTTAATTTAATAGCTCCTGATCTTTAATAAAACTCAATCCGGTACATACAAAAGTTTGTCTATCTCTATCTATTTTTATCTTCTTTCTCCCTTGATTTCCGGTTTTGAAACAAATGGCCGCAACGCGTAGAAAACGTAGACTGCTTATTCCGATCCCTCTCTAGGATCCCTACCCCTCTCGCCAATACGCTCCCTCTTGTTGTTTTGTTCCTCCATGCAAGAAACAAAGTGAGCTCTTTTCAAACATTTTCCGGTCAAACATTTCATATTATGTGTTGTCATTTAATAAGATAGTGACAGAAATCAGTAAAAATGGCAGAAGCATCATTTCTTAAGCCATCGGACACCGAATCACTGAGTTACACACAGGGTGAGCGTTCATTGCAATTTATGAGGTTAGATATTTGGTCTATGTACATACACGCACACACAATAGAAATATAACGGATAAAAAAGCGCATTTGCGATATCCCATAATTATTAAGTCTAAACTTCCATTATAAATACGGTGACCATCCGTCCTATATTAAAAAGGACAATCCTTTATTTTAGATCTGTGTCCTTTAGATTTATTTTTTTAATCTCACTTTTATCTTTTATTTCTGAAAAATCCTATAAAATCTCCTATATGTATTTCAATCTTTATCACCTTTGTATATTTTACATAATGTTTAAATAAAGGTGTTTCTTTTTTACATATAATTATTTTAGTTTACAAAATTTTCTTTTCATATAAATATGTATTCAAGGAAAAAATATTAATGATAATAAATTTACCTTGCACTTGTTTGTGGAAGAAGGGCAGGTGGCTGTGTCCTTTATTTTTCTCAAAGAAATATAGTTACTGTAATTATAAACAATAGAATACTACAATAAATGACATATTTATTAATTGATTTTACTTAATTAGGTTGTTATTGATTTAATAATTGTGTACTGTGCTAATGTTGCCAATAATAATATTGAAATAATGATGACAATAATTATATATTAAATGTAATTATTAAACAAGATTAATCGTGCTTCGTGCAAAATAAATGCTAAACAAAATTTTAATTATTCGTGTAGAAATTCGGCAGATGATGCATGGATTCGGTGACAGCAGTGAACCATTGTTCGAATCTGCAAAGATCATAGAGGATACTGTGTTGCAACAAGTAAAAGCGATTGTCAGAAGAGCTTGCGAAATCGCGGATAGACGAGCCAGTTCGAAAAAGAGCAATGTCATCAACGGGGAGGATCTTCTCTTTTTATTGCGTAAAGACAAGATTAAGCTCCAGCGCATCATGAAATATCTTGGTAAGTGTACAGCAAATTTTTTTTTTAATTATGCTGTTAATTATAACTCAGAGACAATGATTTTTTCAGAGATCAAAGAATTCGGATGCTCGGTTCAAAAGCTTATGGCGAACGACACGCTGCAAAGTGTTGTGGATTCCGAACAAGTGGATAGCACCAAGAAAAAAATACCATTTCAGTGTTTTCTGGAGCAAATCGACAATACGGGTGAACTTTTGGAAAATTCCTCCTCCATGGACGACATTAAACGACATAGATGCATTCGTGCAGACATTGCATCGAGATACATGGACGAGATGCATTATATGAAATTCAGTAAAGCACGCCGTGTCTCCTTCGCGAACAAAAATCGCCACAAATTCTGCGATTGGATTTGCTTGGATGGTACCTTAATTAATATTAACATTGTACGCACAGTCTATATTAAATCCTACATTTTAATTATCATATTTATTTAATTACAGGCGATTTTACTATGTCAAAGCAAGCACAAACAATCTTATCTTACCTCGCATATGAGACAGTTGCACAAATTGTTGATCTCGCCTTTTTAGTCCGGCAAGATCAAGGTAAAACGCATGGCGACGCTATAGATCGGCAACGACTTAATTACGTTAATCCATTTACATTTAAACCGCGCTATCATAATAAGGTACGTATTATATAATTCATAAAAAATCAAATCAACGCAAAGCAATGTATAGTGTACGTAATATATAGTGATTGTTTTCTTTGTAGAATTTCGTAATGAAACCATTAACTCCTTCGGAGATAACTGAAGCCCTCAGGCGGTACTGGTCTCCACAGCTAGATATGGCAGGTCCATTTAATAGATGCTCCATGAGAAGACCACACTTGAAACTCCTTTCATGTTAGACGTAAAGATTTGAAGAAGGTAAGAAGCATAATATAACATTAATCACTTCAAAACGAAAGAGCAAAATAGATAATCTGCCCTATGATTTATTAGTTGAAATTATTTATTAGAGTCAGGAAACAATACATATGCAACACTAAAATTGACTCGTATTTATTGACATTTTCTTAGTTTCTTGTACATGTGTTTCATTTTCCTAAATTATAACTTTACACACGAGATCATATGATTACTTTATCGTTTCTTCTATATATTATAAAAACGAGTAAAATTACCGTGTAATAATTGTACAGATATTTATAATTTTCCATAAAATAATTATAATATTCTCTGTACATTTTACATTTGGTAGTCCCTGATTGTTTTTCAAAAGATAAAATACGATTACTATATTATGCTTGTAATTACTGCAAGAGTGATACATTGTACTTTTCATAAAATATTTGAATCTTTTTCTTACACGAATTACCAACGCTTTGGCGATACAATGTAATATCTTAAAACCTAACACGATAGATTTATTCTACGGTCACTTACGAGTTTAAGACAGTGAATAAAATAATATCTATCAGATCTTCAATAATATCTATGATATTATCAATAATTATCTATTTGTCTTATGAATTTACACAAATACTAATTTTGTTTCTACATCATGGTGAGAGTAGTGTTGATACTCGTGCTTTTCCTTCTGCACCTCCGGTTATACAAGTTCCAGATTGATTGGCAGTCGACCAGTCGCAACATAGGGTACCTTTGTGTCCGCCTAGCTCTAAAATTTTTCCTTGTGCACCTGGTGGCATCTAAAACAGAAAATCGTCAAAATAAGTTTTTAAATATATATATACCCAATCGATATTAAACATATAAAATATCATGGACATAAGTGTACCTTGTATATATTTCCTCCAGTTTGTGTGCAGAGTAACATGTAATTGCCGCTCTGATCGAAAGTAAATAATTTTCCATGAACAGGATTCTTGTCGATCTTAATTTTGGTCTCCCACAAGATCTTGCCAAAGTGATTTAAGCTCCTCTGGCACAGCTTACCGTCCTCACTTTGCGCGCATATGTTTGTAAAATCATTAATTAACTCTATGTCGATTATTGGGCTAGAGTGGCAGTTGAGATTGTCTATTATCTCGTTTCGCCTCAGATCATGTATCAGTATATTGCCATTGGACAGGCCCGTGATAAGTAATTGGCCATTATGATTGAAAGCGGAACACAGAGCGGTAACGTTCTGCTCCAGTGGCAACGTTCTCTCAAGCTTTCTCGTTTTTATATCGTACAGCAACAATTTACCCTCGCTGCCGTCCGATACAGAGCAAACGAATGTCGATTCAGTCGGGTTGCAGATCAAAGTGACAATCCGCGAATTCTCGTGCTGGATATCCCAGAGCGTTTTACAATCTCGCGTGTCGTGCAGTTGGATTAAACCGTTGTTGTCACCGTGCAAGAAATAGCGTTCGTTTTTCGATATCCAGTCCAGCGAGGTGATAGCTTTATTAGAATTTGCAGTAGCAGAAGTGAACGTAGTAACAGTCCTAATAAATTATAATAAGAATTATGTATTATCGATGCTACATTGACAGGCAAAGGTACATGAACATGATTTCTTACTTTGGTGAAGGAATCGGCGTCCATACTTTGATGACACCATCGGCGTCGCCCGTCGCGACATACGATCCGCTCGCATTACTCTTGCATTGAATTATGGAGGTTTTATGCTCCGTATACTCCTCCTGTAAACATTTCGCGTATTGATATAAAGGCGATTGACGTAATTAAATAGAAATTTCAGTAGTGAAATCAGTAATGTTCTTTAACCTGACTTAAAAGAATATAACTGGAATCTATTTTTTCCTTAGTTTTCCTCTCGATAGCAGTGTCCATAGAAGAGTCTCTTTTCCTAGAACTATTTAATCTTGAATCACAGCTGATGCTCCTCTTGGCGACTGCCTCGGACTTACTAATCGAATTCACTCGTCCTTTCGTGTTCGTCCGTTTAGTCGAGACCATTTCAGATTCTGCATTTTTTTTTACATTTGTTGCAGACTTCCTACTTAGGATTGGACTGGACCCACCGCCAATATTTCTTATGAGATTCCTCAGTGTCTTTGGATTTTCCAGTAACGGCGATTCTCTGTTATTTATAAGCATCAATAATGTTAATTAATTAATGTTAATCAATTATGTTAAATTATAGAATCTTTTGTTATGAAACATAGCGAACGTGAACGTACTGAGCAATAATGTAAAAATCATCCATAATGGGGGGATGCTGGGGTGCCGTGCCCGGATTCACATCTGATATGTTTTCTATCTTAACAGATTCGCTCAATCGTTGCCTCAGCGTTTCATTTTCCTCTTGTAATCGTTTTAATTTATTTGTGTCTTCATCAATTGTGAGTAACGTCGGCTGTGGCATACACTAAGATAATGGCATATTAAATTTCTCATCATTCGTATCATATTTCACATAGCTATAACACGTTTTTATCTTATTTTATTATAAAATAGTGCGTCACAAAGTAATGTGTTAAAAAAATACTCATTTTTTTATAAATATTAATTCAATGAAGATAATGCTTTTCTCTTATTTTGTAGCGCTATTATTTTATTATTACAATTAAATATTTGGAGAAATTAATTTTAGCTTTAAAATGAGATGGAGGTGCTTTTTCACTTACTTGAAAGATGGTTGCTAGGAAATTATGTAAGGATACCAACATAGTATCGTGCCATTGCTTGCTAAAGTGAACCGAGTAAGCCGGATTGTCTTCGGGATTTTTAATAAAGGCGAGAGCTGCAACATCGCAAAGTGTACAAATTATAATCCCCTGAATCCACAGTGTTATAAATTCATAATAGACATAGGACATACCGAACCATTCCTTCCATTCCGAGTGACCCTGTAGCTCTGGTGCCATTTTGCTGAAAAATTCCTGTATCCTATCTTGCTTGCCATTCACAGCTGCGTTCACCAAGTACATCTTCAGCACGGCGTTTTCCAACTTCCTAATCGCAGGTGTAAAGTGGTTTTCCAGTCGGCAAAACATTCTAGTATCCAAGTGTCCCCATAATTCTCTCAGCGACGTTAAATCATAATTATATATGTATTGCATTAATTGATCGACAATTTTATCTACCTGTTCAATCAAACATCATCGAGTATTAAGCTACATCATTTTTTATCTTGATATACTCCATATGCAAATATCTCTGTTTATATGTAACGCTTTACAAAGAACACAAGTGAGTATACAACAGTAGAAGGCAAGCATGACTGATAAGAACAGTGATATAAGGACGAATGGTTCGTGCAATTTTCATAATTATGTCAGCCTTTTGATAAGATATACTTGATTGGATATTTTGTTATTTTACTATAATCATCCTTACCCTAAATCCTTTTTCCTTTTCCGCCTTCAGATCATTATCGAACGCCTTCAGGGTCTGACTGAAACCCCTGAAGAGCAAATATTCCTTTACCAACTCGTCCACATACTGTACGTGAGACATTTTCCCTCCAATTTCTTTGAAATGTTACTCGTTCGCACCAGTTTGCAGCTGCATATTGTCATCCTTCGGCCATCTTGGTTCCCCACTGGAAGTACATACAACAGCAACACTTCGCCTCGATGTAGGATTGCCAACAGAAAGTCTTACAATAGAAAGCGTGAGAGTTCATATCGACCAATTTCTCTCGAACAATCGAAACATCTGTTTAAAGAAAAATTAATTATTATAAAAAGATAGAAAACATCAATGGAAAAGAAACTTGATTAAAAAGAAATCAAGAAGAAAAGAAACGCAAAAATCATAAATTTAATTTTTTAAAAATTATTTTGAAAAAGAACGAAACATTGCCAGTACAAAAGGCACAGCTGATTAAAAATAATTAAATATTATATAAATTATAAAATTATTTAGAACGAAATCAATTTTATAAGAGAGCATAAAAAAACATTACTTTTGGAAGAAAAAGTTTAATTAAAATCGAAAAGAAAGAGAAATATTATAAAATTATTGTATTTAAAATAAAATGATATGTTTTGAAAAATATAGGGCATTATTTTCAAAAGGAAGTTGACTAGAAACAAGAAGAAAAAAAATACCTCATAAATCTATTATATTTAGCAAAACACTAATTAATTTAAATTACCAACATTAATTAATTTAAAAAACCGTTATTCTTAAAAAAGAAAATTTGATGCTCTTATAATAAGGAATGCGAATATCGGTCTGCTTGTACTGTTTTAAACGTTTATTTGTAGATTAGTCGATAAATAATAATTACAATAGTGTATTAATATTTCGTTACAGTGACTTAAATGTATACACTTAACTTTCATAATTTACGTGGATTTAATTTTCAACGAGTAGTAAAATGACGAAAACGCTATACATTCATCAAACAGTTCGCTTTTTTTAGCGTAGAAGAAAAATAATATTCCTGCCGAATAGCAATGTGAGTGTGTGTATGTGTGTGTGTGTGTGTGTGTGTGGTGTGTATTTTGTTGATTGTAGATTAAACTGTATTATACAGAGATCTTTGCCATATAATTACTGTAAAAGTTCAACAAATAATCTCATTTTCGAAAAGGCACGAGTGTTTTCTCTCCATCGCGAAAATCGAAATTCTCCCGTTAGGTTTTAATCCCTTCATCATTACAATTATTACATCCTACGACGCATTCACACTTATGGAAAAGAAAAGATTTTAATATATTCAGTAATTCTAGAAAATTTTAAATTTCCAATCTTTAAAATTTGGGATTCAAGAAACTTAATATTTCTTTGTACATATTAATTTTAATCTGAAAATTAATTATTATAATTTTATGTATATGCACAAAATTTCCATTAATTTTTTTAACATAAGTTTAATTTATTATCCCATATTCATTTTTCTAACAGTAAGTGTAGATAAGACGTCATACTGAAGGGATTAGCAATTATCGTTTAAATTGCGTAAATTAAACATGCCTTTTATACATTATCGTAACTGTTCCTTACAATCCCAACGGAAGGATTATCGAAATCATAGATTCATTTATCGCAGATAAACGATTAAAACTTACAGACCGACGATAGGTCATTAAAGTGATGATAGGCCATCGTCTTGCAAACTGCGCATCGCGCGACATAGAAAAATCAAGATGAAGAAATCACAAAATCACGCGATGAACTCTATAGAATATACAAAATACCAATTTTTTTCTTAAATTTATTGTCAATAGACACTAGACTACAAAAAATAAATCGCGAGATATATTGTTATCCGCGAGCATTTGGCAAGAGCAGCTGCGGAGTAGCGATATTCTTTTTTTATTCGATGTAGTATTTTTTTTCACAAAAATAGGTCTTCGTAATCCATTGTACTCATAATTACAGACTATCCCTGGAAATATCGCTGTATTTAATTTACCATACATTGGGAAATTCCATTAATTCGCCAATAGCTTCGTGGAATAAAAAGTAGGAAAAGATATATGTTCTGAATAAACATGTATCTTTTGTTTTATACTTTCATACAATTATACGATGCGTCTCTCGTAATCATATAATTCCATAAATACATATATTACCAAATTTGATAAATATTATTAAATTATGTTAATTATTATTTTCTCTCGTATTTCTAAATTTATGTCTTCAAAACTGCAAAATAAAATTATAGAACATAATTTACTACTCCATTGTATTATTGGCGTAACTTTTCATCAAAATTCTTCTTCAAATTCTTCATGAACCCAATCTACAGGATTCTCGTCTAACAAGACGCAATTCGAATATAATTGTGCGTATTGTTTAAAATAAGTTCATTTCAACTCCTTCGTTGAGTTATGCACAATTGTTTTACATACAAAATTCCATCACCTCATCGTTAAGAGCTTCGTCTTTTCAAGCGCGATGGCAGACGCGATTAGACCTCCAGTTTCCATAAAATCACTGATTCGCATCTCCGCGCGTCTCGGAAATATATGTACACTCAAAAGAATATATAAAAGAATAAGAATCGCTTAGATGCGATTTTAACGATAGACGGACGTGTTAGCGTACAATGCTTTGAAGATTTCATTGCTGGCGCCATCGAGACGATCGGGACCATCTTTGCGTCGACGGAGAGAGGAACTTAGATGTCCAGAATTTAACTTAAAAGTAAATTGGGACCCGACAGACAGATTAATTGGACCCGATCAAAACTCACAATGCACAATCTCAATTCCGAAAAGCATCGAAGATTCCAAAGTCAACTGTCTTTGTCGCACTTCTCTAGATCTCGTGTATAAAGACAGTCCCGTCGGCGATTGTCCCTCAAAAGCTTGATTGTATATGCGTGCCGCATAATTACTGGATATCACCGTTGCGTTGCGTAAGCCAGCACGATTATTCTTTTAAGGCCGGATAAAGAGAGGAAGAGATAGATAGATAGCTAGAGAGAGAGAAAGAGAGAGAGAGAGAGAAAGACGCATTTCGCGTATTCCGACGAAAACGAATTCGAGTGAGCGCTCGATCGAGACGTGTAGGAATTTCTCCTGAAAGAAATGCATCTACAGGTCGACGTCCTCATGCTTCGCCTTGGGCGCGATCTTTTCGCCACTCTCCGACTCCTTCACGCTCACGTGGACGTCTGCGACTTCGACCGGCGGCGGCGGCGCCGGTTTCACCGAGTTGTCGTCTTCGGCGACTTCGAAACCGATCGTGGCTCCGATCTTCTGGCTCGCCTGCTTGAATGAATCCGACAGTTTCACCTGGCGACACGATTAAGCGAATTAATTTGATCAAATTTAATGAGCACACACATACACACACGTTGTTCTCCCACGTATTTTCGCATGACTGGCTTTAATTCTCGGCCATTGAATCAAAACAATCATTATTTCTTGTAAATAGACGAATATTTAATGGCCGTATATAAAAAATATTGGGTTAGATAAGAAGTACGTTGTCGAGATTATTACTGCTAATTAAAAATATGCCATTTGACATCTTTTGAATATTGTTGAAATTTATGCCAGCGTGGAAATTCTATTCAGAAATAAGGTCAAAAAGAAATATTAAAACATTGATGATATCAAAGACTAATAATAAATAAGCATTTTAATTATGTGTAGCTGTATTATAATTATAAAAACTGTGAAATTATGCAAAAAATATAATTATATTGTTTTATGAATACTACAATAATTATAAAATTAGTAATATTTTTTATCAAATGAATAACGAAACTCATACGTCACCTAAATATGAATGACATGGTAATAAAAGTGTTAAAAAAAACTGTCACTCACCTGCACAACATTGATACACATGGATGTGAGCGCCAGGCCGAATACCAGATATACTATCGAACACATCATGTATACAGGATGCTAAATCAATCAGTCAACAAATCCGTTAAATTCTGCGAATCATGGATCTCTCAATTTTATATAATTTCATTAATTTAAGACTTTAATTTCATTAATCAACGCGACAAGAGGAAATAAGCTTGTGAGAGAGAAACAACGAATACGGTGATATACAGTTTCTCGTTGAGAGAAGACTTATATTTCAAAAAGCTTACCATCTGAACGCCACCGTGAAAAAAAGAAACATGAAAGATAAATTAATCGTTTGCCAAGATGAAATTGTCGTGAGATTGCAAACAAAATTCGAGAGGCGAATTTAAAGAGATGCTAAGGGCAAATTAAACGGAATTCGCAGATTCCTATATGCGACCCAACATATAGCAATCATGGCGAACGTTAAATAATTGAGAATGCTGCTTAGATAAAATACACTAATTAGTCCTCCACTATTTCCACTCAAATAACTCTCATTAATCAATATCTCGTACGATTTACCTCTCGACTTACATCGAGCACCATTACTCATGTCTATCCAAGTCGATGAATAAATCGCATTAATCAATATAAATTCTTATCTATGAATTTACGAAGGGTCGTTATTAATTATTAATTATTTGGTTCGACTGAATCCTGAATCGACACTCGATCCGAAGATAATCACCTTTGGCACGTAATCGCCGAAGCCGATAGTACTCATGGAGATGAAGACGAAATAGAAGCTCTCGAAGAATTTCCACTCTTCCCACAAGGAGTATATGGTGGCTCCTATGAAGATATAAGCCAGGAGAATGACGATTGCCACCGAAATCGGTAGATTGAATTCGTCATCGACAGCAAATGCCGATAACGCCGGCGTGCCCGGCGTATCGGGCGCGTTGGCGTCCACATTCAGGACAGTTTGCGGCTGTTGCTGCCTCTGCATCTCCTCGATCTCTGCCGGATTCATCTGCGAAGGCCGCCGGAACTTCGCGAGATCGTAGACGAGTTGCACGCCCTTCATAACTTCCTGCGATAGCCACAGCGAGATAAAATTACTAATTGACTTAATAGCTCGAAGATAAGAAGTAATGCAACAATAATAGAATGCAAAAGATATACTGAAAATGCGCAATACCATAAATTAAAGATATTGTGAAAGATCCTAGGAATTCGAAAGATGGCTTAATTTCTTTTTTGGTGAATAAAGTTTTTTAAAGCGCTTGGATAGTCTTACCTGAACGGGCACAGTGCGACGGACTTTGCGGCAGCTACCAGTGTAATACAGTCTTCTCACAAATGCCCACAGGAACTTTATACCGCGCGTAAATAATTTACCGAAGTCGGCCAAGATGATGAGAAATATCGGGATGCCGAAAATGGCGTAGACAATAGTAATGGCTCTTCCTGCATTCGTACTTGGCGAAATATGTCCATATCCTGCAATGAAAAAAAAATCATCCAATTAGAATATGATATTGAAATATTTATATTATGTTTATTTATGCTATATTTATCTTGAGATAAAAAATTAGCTCAACTTATTGCTATATTAAAATGTACAGCATAGTACTTTTATTTATACTAAATATATTTTTTATGTATTATACATGTAGTGTTTTACAAGAAATTATATATGTGTACAATAAAATTATGTAATATGATTTTATTGCATATAATATATTATTTTATTATAAAAGATGTAATGATCATGTTAACAAGTTTAATTAATATGATACATATACATATGGTATAGAATGAAATCGTAATGGCCACAGTTTATTTTGTTTGCGTTGGTCTTTAAATCGTAACGCGTTTATGCATGTCGCGAGTAAATTCTAAATTTAGATTATTCAAGACAAAGCTAAGACGGTTTTCTCGTAAACTGGCTGCAATTGCTCGTATAATTCAGAGAATGTAATTGAATGATTCCACGACCAATGTATAACTTAAATTCAAATTGAAACGTACTTTTTCTACTAGTTTATTATCTAATAAAAAAAATCGTCCTCATTGCGAGCATTGCATAATGCGAGTCAATGACGCCGAGCTTCTGAAGCTTTCGTCCACGATCCAAATTTATCGCGTCTTGGCGATCCAAACGATATAAACAATAGATACAAACTATTTAAACAGAGTTTAATACATAATATTAGAAAAATATATCATGAATTTGTTAATTATTTCCTGTTTTATTATTTTATTCTATTCTATTACGATTTGCAATAATTTTTATTTCTTATAATTAGTATTTTACTAGTAACCAAATTTTATTTAAATAGGTAGATTTTTTAAATCGATTTTTATTTTGACGATATGCGCATTTTTCTTGACGCTTTACATGTAAACATTAAAATTTCATTGCATTTATATCAGAAAATCAATATAGGACCCATAAAAAGTTTTACGTCAAACGAAACTTATTCGTGAGCTTTTTCACAACTCGTATAGTTCTCTACTATATGTAAGTTATCTTTCAATTTTGCGCATCATTGCGCTGAAATATATCGACGATATAACATTAATTAACTTTTCGAAGTAATTGACATTAAATTGTCAAGTTGTAAAACTATCTATGAATAATAATAATTTAATAGTATAGTATTTATTTGATCGATATATTTCAACGAAAAAACAGGTATTTTGAGATTATTTGGTTTAAAATGTAATAGGGAAAGAAACTTAGATAAATATTAGTGAGATGTATATTAGAAAAACAGTTTAAATTTTCTTTCTCTCTTTTTTCTTCTCTAAATTTAATATAATTCTTCATTTATATAAAAAGTTTTATATTAATAACTTGAATACTTTAATATCTCGCCGCGAATTATTTTAAGAAGATAAAGACACATAAAATATAGTACTAAAATACTGCTTCAATTCGATGCAATATATCTATGTGTTATATATCTTCGTGAAAGAGTTTTGTGTATGACATTCTCAAGATCAATATTATATAAAAATAAGAAAGCTAAAAGACGATTTCTTCACACTAGGGAAATAATTCCCATCTCGAAATTCGCCGAAGACAATTAACATATTCTCACCAATAGTAGTGATGACAGTAAGACAATACACAACCGCATTCAGGAAACTCCAACTTTTTTGACCACTGTACGAATGCAAGCCGGCTTCGTGAGCTGTGTGAAGCTGCTCCTCGAACTCCATCAGTTTTCTGCGTGCCATGCTTTTCCAATCGTCCTCCCTTAAACTATGACTGTAATTCCACAGAGTGTCTAAGAAGTCGCGTTTCACACGCTTCACGCCGCATTTGTAGAATGTTTCGAAGGCGCCTTCGATGAAACGGAACATGAAACCACCGAGGCCACAATATATCAACACGAGCAGCAGTCCGGCTATACAGCGATTACGCAGCCGCCTGATGATCATAGTTTCACGCGGATTCTGTTCCACGAAGAGTTTGAACTCGCTAACGATATCTCGAAGAGCCCTGAAGAAGTCTAATAAAATAATCTTTTCCACATCTTCTTCGTTCTCCATCTTGATCTCCTCGACTTTCGGAACGGGCTCCGGTTCGTCCTCAATCTTCTCTTCATCCGCGATATCTTTATCCGCGATATCTTCATCTTTCTTCCTACGCCAGAAGAACAACCAGGAAAACCACGATTTCTTCTTGTCAACTGAATCGGAAGACTGAATTACGTTCTGAACATCATCGCCCTCGCTCTCGTTATACGCCTGACTTCGTATAAGTTTCCGTCTCCTCAAGGAACTATCTTCGACCGCGTCCTCAAATACGTCTGCGATTTCCAGATCCAGAATATTACGCTCCCTCAGCATGTATTCTCTCTGAGCCCTCGCGAAATCCTCGATTAGGCTTTCGTTGCTCAACGGGATGATCTGCTTCCTCTTGTCGATCGAGGGCCTCTTCAATGTCCGCTCATCAGACTTCTGCGGGAAACTCTCGCCCTTCTTCATCGTCTTCAGATCCTCGTCCGTATCTTCGATCTGATTGTAAGGTCTCGAGCGCGATTTTTCAATATCATCCCTCGTCTGAGACTCGTCTTCCAGCTTCGGTCGACTCGACGACCTCTTCTCTCGGTTAATTCTCTCGGCGTCCCTCTTCTGTATTTCCGGATCACTGAGTCGACTTCTTCCGCTTGTCTTCTTCGTTCTGGATTTGATCGCCTCCGGTGACTTTGTCCGCCTCCGGCTCGACTCGCTCTTCTCTTCCACATCGCTGGAGTCTGTTGAGCGGCTGTATCTCTCCGCACGTTCCTTTGATTTCCGTTTAAATCGCTTCTCGACTTTGCGGGCTTCGACAGGTCTGCCGGATTCGCCGTTCGTCTCTTTCAGCGTCTCCGTCGGCTCTGGAACAACACTATCCTTGACCGGCTGAACAATCTCAGATCTGATGACGTCTCTCTTTGTGGTACCATCGTCAAACCTTTTCGCTGCTTCGACTTGCTTCACCGGTTGCGTGTTGTTGTCGCCAGCCGCTGCGACGTCAGCCTCACGTGTCTTCGAACTATTCCCAGCTACCGATTTGGCGGCCACCTCGACGCGCACTGCGACCATGTCATCTACACTCGCGGAATTTCTCGCGTCTGTCCTGTCTTTTCTTCTAGCGGGACGCTGCTCCCGAGTTTCTCCTTTCTTATCCTTGTTCTCCAGTTCCTTCAAGGGCAACTCTTGCTTCTGCTGCTGCGACAGTCTATTTTCCTTCTGCTGCTGCTGCTCCATTTTTTCCGCTTCCTCAGCCATCCTTTCCATTCTGGCGCGTCTCTCCTCGTCCTCGTCCGAAGTGTCCATGCGCGACGCTGCACCCCTCGACGAAGGGTCGGGCGTCTTCTCGCGTTTCCTGGCGGCCGCCTTGCGACGTCTGTGAACCGTATAACTATCTTCCATCGCGCGACTCTTTGTCGTCGCCGCCACAGCTGTTGTCGTCGTCGTTATCGTTGTCGTCGTCGTCGTCGTCGTCGTTCGATGGTCTTCGTGTAGAGAGACGCGCGAAAGGAACGCACTCGCGAGACCGGCCCCGACGAGGCCGTGACAGAAATAAAACGGAGGCTGCTCCCACCACCGCCGCCGCCGCCGCCACCGTCGACACGGCGACGTTTGCCGCTACCAGCCACGGCGAGCGGAACCGGATGACCGGCTCCACCGCAGCGGATATCGAGCGGGAGTGCCACGCGCAATCGAAGCCGCAGCTTTGGCGTCGCGACGCCGCGCCTGCACCACTGCAACCTGTCGGGTGGTACCGCGCGAAAGGTTACACTGCATCACTAAAATCGGGGTGGCCCTTTGACCCCGTAACCCTGTTAGAATTGAAAAATCCTGTGATAGGATCGCCCGAGGATGTTACCCAAACGTCAAAGATACGTTTTTTTTGGGAGAAAAAATATAAAGAAGAAATAATTAAAAAAATGCAGAAATAAAGAAATGAACGAAGCGATATATAAAATTAAAAAAATTAATCATTAATGATAAAATTAGATAAAAAAAACAATGAATCTAAAACATATTCAGATTTCGCATTAATTTATAGCAATTGTGATTGGACAGAAAGTACTTATATGACTATATGTAAATTATATTTATAAATGCTACGCTTTATCATTAAATTTATAATTATATAGATGCCATATGTAGAAAAGCCTAAATTATTATTATGTGTTTCGTAGCTATATTACAACTTGTTATGCTTTCAATGACATTGAATCTAAATGGAACAATTAACAAGACAAAGGCGGCATCAGAATCATAATAATCTAGAATGCTTAAATTATCTCACGTAATAATGACTTAATTCAGATGAGATAATTAAATAAAATGAAAAATCGGCAAAGAAAGTACTTTAAAACAATCATTTTCATACACTTAAATCGTTAGGCTAAAACAATACTTTACTGTATTTTTATGAATTTTATATTAATATATAAAAAAGTGAATTTTAAAATAATATTATCAAGCTTTATAAAATATTTACGACAGAGTTAAAATCATTAATTCAGTTTATTTTTATACGAATGTTTATAAAAAATATGGAAATTAAGTAGGAAATAATGACGTACTTAAATACTTCAAACTCGTAACAAGCGAGTTTTGTAAAAAATAAATTGAACAACTTATATTCAGACAGAATTCTCCGACTAAATGCCGATAAACATCTATGTGATCCTCTTGTCATCTCGTTAACATTTCGAGGTCGACTTTAATTTATCGACCAAAAATACAATTCGTAGAAGTGTGTTTGCATCTACTACGTTCTACCAGAACAATCATTTTCAATATTCCGTCAACTTGGCATCGCAACAATTCTGCGCAACATCCATTAATAACTATCATCATAATCAAGCTAGAACCGTAAATTAAACCAAATAAAAGCTTGTTGTTTGAATGGAGCATGCATTCGCATATTATCTGTATGTAGTTTGAAATGCATTTAGAAATTGACAAAATTATTTCGCAAAAATTTACTAGATTAATTTATTCATTTATAATTCTCATATTATTAATTCCCTCATATAAATTCTCTCATAAT
The DNA here is from genome assembly GCA_011638315.1 of Tetramorium parvispinum. NCBI lineage: Eukaryota > Metazoa > Arthropoda > Insecta > Hymenoptera > Formicidae > Tetramorium > Tetramorium parvispinum. The sequence goes on along the minus strand of VBVR01002972.1, from coordinate 3,362 downwards.
AACTCCATCATATAAATTGCCTTTCTTTGTTTCCTCTCTCTCTCTCTCATTAATTAAAAAAGAAAATACGTCATTCTTGTTTATTGAAAAAAATATGCTATAAATAACATAAATAAATATATATGTATACATACACGCATTAGCGTATACATGTATAAAAGAGACGCAGTTCGAAAGGCAAATTCGAACATTTGGCACCGCTTTTTCACATGGAGTTAATTAAAATTTGCCGCATATGACGGCGACAATTGTTCATTGACAAACATCCGTAGGCGCGATTCAAATTTAATTGCCATATCGACTTGCGCAAAATATCTCAGCAGGTATCCTGCGCGATATTTTCCACCCGATGTCACAGTGTGCCACGGCTGAGTAAGCGCGCTTAATTCGGTCGGGCGAGAAAACGTCGCGAGAAAAATTTCTCGCGCTTCGTGTCCGTCAGGAACTCGAAAACACGATGACACGCCTGTCTATGTCCCCCTACGATCTTCTTACCCATGTTCTTTTCCGTTATTATATAATGACAGGCCTTGAAATAGTACGCGTGGGCATATACACAACGTCGTCGTTCAAAAAGTCGCACGCATGAATGCGAGCAGTGTTCGCATTCATGTGTGCGACTTTTTGAACGACGCCAAGTTTTTCACAATTTTAAGACAGTAAGAGACACGCACGTGTTGCCTTATCCGTGAATGCATTTGTTTGCGCGAACATTGCAATATTTTATATAATCTCGCAGGTATTACGGCGAATTTCGATTCCCTCTCAATAAAATTCATAATTTTTTTTTATTTTCAATCCTTAATCTCGTCCACATATCACGTAGCATTCAATCTGAATTATGCAGGTACACGCGTGTAATCGGCGCGTGTATAAATGGGACGGATATGTCTGAATAAACACGATGGAACCGACATTTCTAGATAATCTGTGTCATAAGATTTCCTCGCGTAACGCAGCGTGTTATTTTGAACTTCCGTTCGAGATCATAAAGATTAAAATTCGAAAAATATATTTCCCAGCGTAAAAGCGTGAAAAGTTACGCAAATATATGAAAAACCAATTATGTAGAATAATTTATAGCAACATATTTGAATCTTTCTTTTTATTTCATATTTTTCATTTATTTTAAATTTATTTTTCTATTCCTTTTTTGTTTCTTTTACATCTTTCGTGTCTTTGTATCGCAAATCGAAATATTGGCGAAATATCACTTCCACTATCTTTTCCGATTCACGTAAATACATCAAAGATTTTGATAGACACAGACACCTGCAAAACGGCGATGTGTCAGCGAATAAAACATTTCCTAGAGTTGCATATCGTCGAGTTATATATTGACCATGTGTATCAATTTTCGTGTATTTCGAAGAGAGTGCAGAGAACTGCACAAAGCACTTAGGAAACTGGGTCATGTACGTCGTATATGAAAGCAAAGTCGAAAACGTGAATTTTTCCTACAATCTGCGCGAATAAGAGTTATTTTATTATATTTTATTTTACTGTGAAACGGTAATGTGTAACTCTCAATAAATAATTCGTAAATAGATAAATAATCGGTAACATGACAAACATTTACAAAATATATAATATATTGACGGTCAAATATGACTGTACCATCTTATTTTTAGAAATAACTCAATTATGCTCGTTAATTGAACATTCGAAAAAGTAGAATATTTTTCCCAATACGGAAATTCAATAGAACTCTGATCGAGTCGTAAATAAGAGCAGTAATGTCATCTTGGTTTTCATAAAATATTACTACGTAAGATCTTTTTACTAAATATTGAGTTCCTTCGATTTCTATCGATAATAATATTATTTTCCTGTATAAGGAACAAATCCACATCATTTACATCTAACAGATGCACATTCAGACCGCATGCATCTGCTCATATCAGAGATCTGCACAACTCATATAAATCTATTTACAAGAATTGAATCTGAAATCAGTCGCGTTGCGCACGCGGCATATTGATATATGTATATTATAGCGCAATACGTGTATCTCCCGTTGCGGTTATCTCTCCACGAACTTTCGGTCTTTCGCCTGAGAAGAAAGCTGAGTAAAATAAATAAACTGAAACTCAAACGGCATAAGTAAAAATACATACTTCCACGAGCGCGGACGGTGCGAGTTGAGACATGGTCGCAAAATGTTTTGTCAGAATTAAAGCGTTTTGTCATAATAACGAAACCACTTAAGACACTCGACTCTTCTGCTCGTGACGTCTTCGGGAAATATATCTCGCACGAAAGCTCTATTTCCAGATATACGAACATCACACAAACAGTATACTACTACTATACAAATACTACTACTTCGTTATTTTTTGTTGCCTGTCTCTTTTCCCAAAGAAACATTCTCACGTGCTAATTATATTTTTAAAAAAGCAAATGAAAATGAATTCTCCGTTTAATAAAAAAATAATATTGACGATACTGCATACAAACACAATATCAGAATTAATTTTAAAATGGGAAAATTGCGTTCATAAATTTTAAACGCTTTAAAAGATTTTATGTTGAGATAATTGTGCTAAGATCAGGGATGCTGAAAGCGGTGAGAAGCCAACGAGTGACTGGCGAGCGCAGCTAGAGATATTGTACTCACCTATGGTCGTGTAAATAGTGCCACAGTAGAACACGGCATTCCAAAATGACCATACACGTTCGCCTTTGTCCATCAATTTTCGACCGAAATAATCGTACAGTTCTTTCTCGTACTCCGTCAGCTCCTGTACCGCCTGTCCTCTCCAACGGGACATATCTGATGCCAGTACCGAGTCATCGCAAAATCCACGAATCTTGTTGAGTGTCTCATTTCTACAATCGATAGAAAATATTTATAATAATTTATTAATTAAAAGGTTGATTCGATTATTGGAAATTATAAGCGTCCAATAACTATAATGAAAATATAAATTGATAAATTCTCTTGTTAATAAAAAAAACAATTTTTAATATAAAACTTCTGGATCAATTTAATATTTGCATTATTTTATATATTTTTCTTATTTTATCCCTTGATAATATTTTTTATCTTTATTATTATACAGGGTGTCCCATTTTAAAGGACCCACTCAAATATCTCAGAAATACTGCATTAAATCGAAAAATGTTTCATACAAAAATGGAAGGTTTCAAGGGGGACATAAGATGACGTCATTAACTTGACCTTGAATAGTTACTTGAAGGTCACGTGAAGGTCACCTTTAATTTTTTAAATGGAACACCCTATATTTCATTACATATTCTTGTAGCGTATTTCAAGAGCATTCCAAAACACTATATTTGAGTATATTTTTGTTAAGTATTTTTCGAGATATGTTAAATTTCGTCATGACACTTTTTAATAT
>VBVR01002971.1:0-19691 GCA_011638315.1 Tetramorium parvispinum | reverse complement strand
ATTCCAAGAGGTACCAAATGTAAAATATAACCAAAAATAGCTTAAGTGGTACGCATTTGGCAACTCTCCCCTATTATCGATGCAAATAAAAATGGTCGATCGCTTGAATTTATTTTCATAAAAAAAATTAATATCTCATAACGTAACTTATAATAGGAAATAATATTGAAAGTCGCTAGTTCTCAAAAACTAATAATTCAAAATTGTCTAAAAAATATACAAAGGTGATGTAAAAGAATTAAATAAAGAATACTGAAAGATGTAAAAAAAGTCAGTTGATTAACTCTATTGCACTAGGCTCGAGTTTTAATTAGACATCACCAAAGCCAAAACTTGCAATGAAATCATAAGTTTATAATATTAACGATATGTTGAACACATCCGATACAATCGACACACATAATATGTGTTACCGTTCATAATTGGCACCCTCTCTCTCTCTCCGTTTCCCGCTTTCTGGCTGGGTCTCGCCTATTATATCAACCTACATCCGGAAATGCCAAAGCTTCCCACGACCAGCGTTACTCAGGAACACCGTGTATGGCCCGTGTGTCGACGACGACCGAACGTTCTTATAAAATAAAATCGATATTTAATACTCCCTCCGGAATTGTGAATTATTATGATCCCACTTAGTCCGTCTTACGTATCTAACTAAGGTAGGTAAGAGGACACGGTGTACAATGCGAAGAGAGATAGATATTGTGGTATCGATTCTCTCGCTTTCCGAAACAGTGCTTTAAAAAGAAGGTAGATCAACATTACATATTAAATATTCCACTTCTATTTTTTGATGTTACCGATATGACGTAACAATCTATTTCTGTCTTTTTCCTTGTAGAATCCTATAAAAGATACACATTTCAAGATATTAATGTTGACACTATTGCAAATGCATTAGCACTTAATTAAGGTAATTTTTCAAAAACAATTACCGTCTCAGAATGATCGCAATCTCTAATAAATAAACATAAATTAGAAATGGATTAGGTTTCTAATTATTGGAAATAATATTGAGATAATTGGCTGAAAGATCCGTTTGATTAAAGTAGCAGAAAGATAGCTAGAATTTTAGCATATAATTATAATCGGCTTATAAATGTCATGCTAAATTTAACATTAAAATAAAGTTATTAAAACCCGTCAGTTTCATCACGATTTCGGATAAGAGGATTAAGCGGCAAAAAATCGTTATGCTGCAACGTCTTGCCAACCCGTTCGCAACTGAGACTGCCGTTTCGTTACGCCGCTTGGCAGATGCTACGTAGGGGCGATGACAGGGTGACGGGACGAGACTCTCTCGCAATCAGAAATTCCCGTATATGAGAACGAGAGAAAGAGAGAGACAAAGAAGAAGTGCGAGAGTGTGGAAGAGAACAGGACAAACGGAAGACGACTAGTTGTATAAACCTATGTACACAACGAGTCGTATGTGACTCGAATGCAAGATGATTCCTTCCGCCTGCGAGTTCTTCTCTTCTTTCCCTCCCCCCCCCTTCTACTTCGTCGCCACTCGCAAATTCTCGTGAGAGACCGGAAGATTTGCAAAAGACCGCGAACGTTATAAGTTGCAGGCGACGCGGACGTTTGCATCTCGACTCTGGTCCCAGTCTGCGAAAGCGAGGGGCAGCGATGAGACGAGGGAAAAATACAAACAAGTGATAGAAGGAGAAGAAGGTCAATAAAGAGGAGGAGAAAGATGAAAGTGAAAAAAAAACAGAGACAGAGAGGAAGAGAGAATTTCCAGAATTCGGTACCCCTCATTTGCATAATATACAAGAGAGAGTCCGATTCGCCACTCTTTCGACTCGTGTCTCCTCTTTCGCGAGAGGAATGAATTAAGGTGAGGTACATCATACACATTTCGGTGCGAAACACATGCATGCTACAATAAATTGCGGTAAAGCGTGCAAGAATAAACCGTAGCAGACAATAAATATTTTTCTATCTTCTCGGGTGATTCTGTCAATTTTTCATCCAAAGCCAAACGTGAATTGTTAGCGTTTTTATTTCCTATCTACTTATTGTTATAAAAATTAACGAGACTATTATACGCAAAACGTAGCTTAACAAACTACGCATCGTTATCGCAATAAGGCCTTTTGTCTTAGATTATAAATTAATACTCAAGTTAAAACCATAAGCAACACAAAAAAAAGAAATTTTTGAAAAACATAACTTTATACTCTCTTTCTCTCTTTCCGGCTCCTCTTATTCTGAAACTACAGATGAGAACCACCATGCATAATAAAAATCGTAAAAGGGAAAGAAAAATAAAAATACGTGCACTGAACTTCCTTGGTAAATGTTATCGGCTATTTATTCACTGACCTCGCCCAATCATATGGTCTTGCGGCACACTGCGTCTCTCTTTTTTATCTCATGCGGTCTCTTTTACGTTCGAACGTGCTCTGACATGACAAATATGCGTTCGAATCGTAACTGGTAATTGCCTGTTACTGGCAGGACGTGCACGTGTAACTCATCGCTGTTGTCCCGATGGTAGGCTATAAAAACCAACGGAATGTCAAAAAGTGACAGATTCGACTACGAGGTGTGTTACACCGCAAATTCAATGTACGTATTCACTACGTACTCCTTATCCAGAAGAAAAATCTATCTCGTACGAAAAGAAGATGATGAGACGGCATGCATAAGGAACTAAAAACATCTTGTCAATTGTGCAGTAAGTGCTCCAATTTCAAGACGATACGAATACAAAAATAAATTCCTCGACTGTCAATAAAACAATAGGAGACATGCTGCTTGTTCATCTGAGAAATGTAACTCAAAGTAAAGTCAAGCCCAATTTCTTTCTTGTTTCTTTTCATTTTTTTCCCCTCCCAAGTTTAATGCTCCTCTCAAAAGGACCGTTAAAATGCGATCCTGACAAAAGTCGTGTTGACTAACTACGTTTGAGATACGGCTGTTCAGCGTTCGACGGGGCGGCAAGTCGTTCCTCAAGAAGCGGCTCGGTTGCGGGCGAGCCGCGATGTTAGGATTTCTCTCGCTTTGTCTCTGTTCATTGGCGCGTCTCTAATCACTCCCCATTTTATGGTGCAACGGATAGGGAGGAATGGGAGAGGGAGGGGAGAGAGAGAGAGAAAAGCTTTACTTTCCTGCGCCGGTACGCAACTATTCGTCGGTCGTACGCGGGAAACGGGAGATCTCGTGCCACACTGATACGCCGTGCAGAAAGTCATGCGCTTGCTCAATGAGAATGAGCCAATTAAAAGCTGCACATAACGCGGTAATTGAATTGCGGTGCCGTGCGCGATACACGTATCGCGTTCTACTTCCTTTTAAATTACACACTTAATGACAACATTCGATCATTTTCGTAGGACATTGACGTTAATCGGATGACAGGCGAAAAGCTAAGCGCGTCGCGGATTCTCGGCAAGTCTCGAATCGGCCGCGGCGGTAGAAAGAAGCCATCATTTCTCCGCGATCCGTATTTTCTACTTTGAGCGAACATCCGAACTTAATTAGAATTAACCAGGCATCGGTGAGAGGATCGCCAGCGCTCGCCAGGGATCACAGGGAAATGATCGTTAAAACGGACGCGTCGCACGGCATATCGGCTTTAAAAAAAATCCACTCGAGACTCGAAGGCCGTTCACCCTTCCGTATAGGTCGGCGAGTTTTCCGACAGACGCCTGTCCGCGATAAACGGTGCGAATGTTTAATCGATAAACAGGTGTTTACCGAGGAAATTATACGTCGTTATTTTGAGCGTGCGTGCGTGCGTGCGTGCGTGCATACGCTCGCTCATTCGCGGATGCCGGCAACGATGCGAGTGTGCGTGAGAAAAACTTGTCGGACCGTGTCGTTCCACTTGTGCTTTTGTCTGCCTCCTCCGTCCCCGTGACGAAACGCATGCGCCTATCTGTAGCGGTGTACATGCGAGCGAATGTTTGAAAAATCACGCGTACAAGTTAAGATGGATGATATTTAGTGCGCGATTAGTTTAATCTTAAGCTATCCAGCCCCTCGTAACTTTTTAAAAATTAGAGCAAAAAAATTATTTTTGAAAGCAAAAAATAGAAAAAAATGAGCAAATTATTTTCATATAGTTGTTATTATACGTTTTAATAATTTGACTTGGATAGCTTAATAGAGGTGAAATGAAAAGGTACACTTGCGTCTACACGTACCTGTGTACGTGCATGTTAGACGTCGTAGAGAAATTTGATCGCTGAATGTAATGGCATAGAAAATCGTTAATGCATTCGAGACCGTACGAATCACGTTTTATTGCAATATTACATCAGTATCTTAAATTTATATGTGATACGCATAACGCGCTCAAGCAGGTGACATTTTATTGAACTTACAAAATATATCGGAGTGTAAAAATGCAGGTAAAAAAATTTTCTAAAATTAAAAATTAAAAGAAAATTTCATTATTTGCGAAAAAAATCATATAGTGTGTTTAATTCAAAGGATTTCGATTTACAATTAATTCAGGAAACATTTTGATATCAAAGTATTATCATTAGTATCTTTTATCTTTTATTTCTTTTTGTATGGTTATAGTATTCCATGTCGATGCGTTAAAAATTTCTAAATTTTCTCAGCATTGTTTGCGAAATAACTAGCAATCAAATTTCTATGTCCGCTTCTTGTTGGAAGCGTTTTTTTAAAAGTGGAGTAGTTGACATAAGGCAGCATCCCTGAGACTTTAATATTAATTTTCTGCTAATGTGCAAGAGTGATAAATGTGGAACCGTAGCAACAAATTAGCAATTAATTAACATCTAATTATATTATAAATCTTAGCTTAATTTCCAGTGGTAGGGGAATCAGGTAGTGATGACAGTGATTGATGGGACTCTCTTATCAATCAATAGATAATAAGATTCGTGCTCTCTGCGTTCGCGAGGACTTTGACTAGTTAGTACGCGCTATTTGCACGGCGCGGGCGTTTACGGAGATTCTGCTCGATCAGTTTGTATCAAGCGATCAACCGAACGTGCCTCTTTCAATTGCAGAAACGTGCTTTAAACTCGTCTGCACGGTTCTTGTGAAGAAATATTGCAACAAAGCTAAGAATTTGTCATACGATAACGATAAAGTAACAAAAAGCATATCTAATATTTTATTTGAAAAATGTCATTCACACAAAATGATTTTTACTTTAGTGATATCAATCATTATCTTTCGATACTCGTTTTTATGAAAAACATGTCTCGAGCATATTGCATAGGAAAAATAGACATTATAAACTTTTTTATTCTCGATGCATTAGGCAAAAGAAATTTCCCTAATAGGAAATAAACTCTTATCGCGCGCCGCGTAAAACAGTATTTGCGCGCCGATATTGTTAACGCAAAGCGACAGCTTATCGGCAACGCCAAACTTGGCTTTCAGGCCAAGTATATGTGCACGGCACGTTCGTTCGTTCGGACGGCGATATTATTTACCGCCCACGCACGCGGTGCAAATTCACTCCCTGCCGCGGCAAATGTTCACTGGTCTTACGCGCCGGCACGCGTTTTACGTCTCGTAGAGATAAATATCCGGCACTAGCAACAAGCAACGTTCCTCCCGATCGGCCATCTCGCAACGGGCGCGTAAAAAAGAGAAAATAAAAAAAAGAAGAGGCACATATAAACTCAGAAAATATTCGCCTTGAACACCCACGCCCAACTCGGATGTCCTGCAACTGCAGGCCCGCTGATCACCGCTGACGAAATAGTCAGTCGCAGAAATCCTGTTTGCTCGCGCGTGTCGACAACTTTTATTTTCGCCATCGTATTCGATACGCTTAAATAACTGGAACGGTTAATGGAATTTTCGTCGATGACGTTTATATTTGGATCCGTGACCGAAATAAGTCCTCACCAGTGGCGATACCAAGGATCCTTTTGAGACGTAAAAATAATTCTTTATAAAGTCCTGAACCATGCAATTTAAAAAGAAAAAAAGAAAAAAGATTAACCGAGGTACACTCATAATAAAAAAATACGCGGTCCGCTCTATTAATTTCTCTTTCCATTTATCTAGAAATTCGTCGAAATTGAATTGATTGAATTGATATTTTGTTTTTAATCTTCTTTTTGTTGTTTTTGGCGTTTAAAAATTTATGTATGGTCATCTCGATCAACCATCTAAATGATCCCACTTTATCGATCTTACGACGATAGAGAGAAATAGGATGGAGAGAGAGAAAAGGACAGAAAACCATTAATCCGGACTGTTTAATCGAGATCGTCGGTGCAACGATGACCTTAAGCCCGCCTTCATACGGTCCAGGTATCTCTGATTTTTCTCGATTTCGTTTCCAACTCACAAATCCGGATCGTTTAAAAAATATGGAAGCGAATATGCTAGTGAATTCATTAAATAAAGTAAAAAGAGCAAAAATAGGAGACGTATATGAATCTAGCCCACGAGAACGACAGACGGAAAATCCCGTCGTGTCGAGAAACAAGTATATTCGGACCGAAGAAGAGAAAAAGAAGTTTGGACAGGATCAGGAAGGCCGACGCAGGCTATCTCAGGTAGGCAGGTGTGGGACGATGCCAGAAGGAGAAAGCCGTAGAGAGAGAGGAGAGATCTCTCGCGGCGCCAAGCGTGACGGAGGAGCAGCAGAACGCGCCGGGAGCCATCCTGCAGGACCATGAAGGAGCGTTCTCGCCGGCAAGCCGGGGGTACACGGCAGGACGAGTGAGTGAGGGGAGAGTGGGGGATAGGAGTAAAACGAAAGAGAGAGAGTGCGAGCGAGCGGAGGAGACAGAAGGGGGACCAAAGGGGAGCCGGCATAGCAACAGAAAGACCGCTTCGAAACGAACAGCCAGTCGAGCGCGCTTCTGCCGGTTGCTGGCTCCTGCTGTTGCTGCTGTTGCTGCTGCTGCTGCTGCTGCTGACTACGACGGAGCCGCTCGGCTGTATGTCGTGGATGAAGCGAGAACGCGATGGAAACGAGAGAGAGAATGAGATAGAGAATGATAGAAAGAGAAGAAGAGCGAGAGAGAGAGAGAGAGAGAGAGAGAGCAGAGAGTCGCGTATTGATCGTGTCGCACGGGGGTGGAGCAACCGCCGACCGACTAGCTGGTCTGCCTTCCATGCGAGCCCGCCGCGAATCGCGGGGAAAGGGGTTGAAAGAGAGAACGGCAAAGGAGAAAAGGGAGACCACGCGCGCGGTCCTCCGACTAGGTAAGGACTCCTTCGTCTCGACGTGCGATGCCTAGACCGGAGATGGCGAGAAGGTGGAAGTAGACGTGAGGGATCATAGACCTGAGCAGACGTCATTGTCATTGTCATCGTCATCTTACGTTGGAGTAGTTTTGCATCCCGTAGGCACGACTCTCTCCGACGCTGTCAATTCGTTTTAATTGCAGTTCAATCGTCTCTATTCGGATTTTGTCTCTTCCGGGGGAAGAACAGATCCACAAATAATTAAGATCACTCGAACGATTAAAATCGTTTCGGGAAAGGATGGGAAACGCTTAAACTTGTATTTAGGGTTGCACGTTCCGTCGTACAGGGCGTGAGGGAAAGCGCGCGGAAAAGCGCAGGGCGTAGGGATGAATGCCCTGGCGGTTTCCTCTCTCGGAGGCGCTGCAGTCGATAGCCGCTTGATGGGGAGAGAAAGGGCGCGTGAGGGGGGGAGGAGAGCCCTTCACGAACGAGGAGAGCTTCCCCGTGGCTGGCGCCCTGGGCGAAAAGGTATCCGGAATCGGTAGGGCGCCATCTTGAAGGTAGATATGGCGGTGAACCCTTCGCCCTTCACCACCTTCGTTGAATCGGCGAACGATGTCGAAGGGAAGGTTGCGGTTGAAAGGGTACGCGAGAAGGACGAGAGCGACGCAAAATGGGCGAAAGTAACCCTTTCATGAAAAGTTTCGATAAAGGTAACAGGAAGCGTCTGTGATCTTTGAATCATTAATTCACAATTAAACTATGATATTTATCGATATAAAAAGAAATAGGTCTCGAGATTAATTTTTTTTGTATTCTTGCTGTTTGATCCTTAGAGGAATAATTAATAGTTTTAAATAAAATATAATTTGAAAAAAAGTTTGAAAGATAATAAAATTTTACTATAATAAAATATAATTGTAAATATTAGAATGCTTTTATCCATCATTCTGAAAATAATTTATATCTCAACAACAAATGAAGTACATAAAAATGAACTCGAACGAGAATTTCCAGAAGTAATTTTATCATAAAATTTTTTACAAAAATGTGATTACTACTTTCCACAAGAGTGTGACTATTAGAAAAATCGATCTAGGGATGAAGAACACAAAAAGTCTGTCTGAAAAGCCATTGCAGTAGACAACTTGAGTTTACGAGCCTTAACCGCTTCGCTTTGTCTCCAAGTGCCCTTGGAAAAAAATTTGTCCTACCGCCAAAGTATCGTTTTGCGACCACCTCACGATTATCTAACCACGACGTTTAGTCTCTTTTTGTCTTTCTCTCTCTATTTCTCCCCTTCTTTGTCTGTTTTCTTCTCTCTCTTTTGTTATACCTTTTTATTTCTCGACGGAGAAAGAGATAATTTATTTTGAAAAAAAAAAAATATATATATATATATATTTCTAAAGAATTTAATACTTCGACATTAAAAAAGTCACGTTATTAACCCGTGCAAAATCTCAAAGAGGATGTATATTGTGTATTAAGTCTACACCACAAAGTTACTCGATTGAATACCATTTCTATAATTAGAACTTTTTTACCGGAATTTTTACCGAAGTGAAAGCGGAACTTGTGACAGACAGGACACATTGAAAAATGCAATTCAAACAAAATACTTCTAAATTCTCAAAAAAAGGACTGTGTAATTTTAAATATCGTAAAGAAATAAGTGATAAAAATATTACGGTATATACATCTTGCATTCTAAAGATCGTAATTATATTTAAAAAAAATTTTCAATGCAAGGATACTTCAAAGATTGGCGGTTTTTAATTTCCTTTCAGCTTTGAGCGGTCCCCAATCGACACTTGCTAGCGCGAAAAGATAAGTCCATGGTAGAATAAACGGAAAGAATTCGCTAAAGGATGTAAAAAAAGAACCAAGCACGCGATTTAAGCACTATCTACTTATCTATGCAAAAGATAATTTCATGAAACGGAGAATTGAATAGCTGAAATTATCTCTTCCAGATATCAAAAAGATGAACAGAATAAAGCTTAAGTTGACTTTGATACTATTTTTATTTCATAAGATATCCTAGACTTAATATATTTTAAATTACTGATGTTCAAAATTTAGAATGATAATTAATCTAATAATATTCAACTAAATATAGACAAATATATCAACCGTTTCATTCTCTTTCTTATCACAAAAAGTAGCTTCATTACTTTAATATAAACTTTAATTTAAATTTTTTTCTTTATTTGAGAAACCGTGTTCTAGGCTTCTATCATCGATACATCTATATTGAGCGGATAAATTAAACAGACGCGCGAGAGAGAGAGAGAGAGAGAGAGAGAGAGAGAGAAAGGAAAGGGAGAGCGAGAGAGAAAAAGAGAGGGATGAAACTTCACTTTTTACATTTCGCATTCGCTGTAACATCATTTCGAACTATTAGGGTATAATGAGAATTCGCGAGAACCTGCAGGTTATCCGCGAGAATTCGTTTAATATTTTTATCAGACGTCCCTTGAAAAAAGTCACGCGAAAACTTGCCTTTATTCCCCCTTCATCGTCATCGTCGTCAAATCCGTGTATCGCGAGACGGCGCAACTTGCGTGCTTTTTTCCCCTTTTCTTTATTCCTTTCTTTTGTGACGAGTCACGATGCGGAACGAATATCTCTCTAGCATTTCGCATGCACAATGGCGCGGGAATCTACGGGCAGCTACATCTCGGTTAAATATCGGACTTCTACCCAGAAGTAATTGCACCGGCAACCATAATAACGTTCAGCCTTATCGCTCGTATGTTGTCCGATGCAGTTGCATTCCGACAAACGTACACTGGTTATTGATATCAATTATCGCGATAAAATAGTATCAATCTTTTAAAGCGATCTGGAATGAAATGATTAGCACATAATTAAAAATAAAATGTTTTTATTGATTATTCATTGTATAGTTACAAGATTGCGCGACTTTGAAAATCTCGCAAATAAAGAACTTGTGAAAGTGAGAATTTCTCATAATTAAACTAATTGCTTCTCATGCGAAATGCTTTTTTTCAATTGAGATTGAAATGCGATATAATTTCACTTAGAAATTTTCTAATAAAAATTTACAAAAAATTTGAATGTTATTGAAAAATAAGGTCTTAAGGTATCTCTAAATATTACCTCGAGGAAAACAGGAAAAATTCTACCGCAGACATATTGCGAATACATTAAAGATAAATAATGATATCGAAAGTTCTCAAGAAATCCTCTTATACATTCGAAGGTCAAGTGCTCCTCGCTGTGCGCGCAGGCCGGCAATCTCGCGATAATAAATCTATTAGCCGATTTACGAATGCCGCGCGACGCGTATTCGGAAACGCTGCCACGTAAGCCGATAGACACGTTAACTCGCAGAGATCACCCCTTCTCTCCCATCCTTAGTCTCGCCCCCTCGTGCCTCGTGTTGCCGTGTAACGCGAGCCGCGGTTAGAAAGAGGGAACGATGAATGCATCGCGTCAACGAAACAGACAGAGAGCGCAACAGGAAACACGAGATCCAAGAACAGCATACACGACGCCACACGTAACACGCGTGCACGCACGGTCGCACGCACATCGGGCTCTCGCGACTCGATATCTATCCCGAGTTGTTGCGCTCGCACGACTTGCACCGCTATTGTTCGGAGTATCGATACTTTGCTCTCGGTACGAAATCTTTTCGGCGACTCGACGTTAGCTAAGGTATTGAGTAGAAAACCGAGTATAGTGATAGGTGGTCGAAAGAACTGAGCAGCCGAAAGGAATATCAATAGTCTTTGTTTAAAATAAAATTAATGTGTAAAAAGTTATCCCGATTACGAGTTCGTAAATTCGGAAAGCCAGATGTGTAGCGGCCAATAATAATAAGTCTAAATGATTTAAACGATGATTTTGGTGGCGGGCATGTGTAGCGATCGACGTCTAGCAGGATTATGATACTGACAAGCGTTATAAAGATATCTTCGTACGTTCGTATGCAACTCGTGTGCCAGAAGGGGGATAGGGACGCCTGATTTTAGAAGCGTGTCTGGTTCAAGTGATTCTAAGCCGAGAAGGTCACACGAGCATAGAATCGGGATTACAAAGTTATGACGGTTCTATTAAGAAAAATAAAGAGAGATACACCGGAAATTAAACGGACGTATCAACCGGTATACCATATTGGTTATTATTACTATCAAGCATTATCGCGTAGGAGCTGACACTGATTAGCAATATTATGATATAAGACTGTCTCATTGAGATCTTTTAAATAAGGACTTGATATAAAAAAAGTTCATAATGTAAAAAATCAAAATCAAAGAAAAATAATTAGTAAGATCTTAAGAAAGCATCGTTTGCTGTCGTTTCTCATAAATTGTCACGTTCGTGTCCTAAATAATTGTTAAAAAATATTAAAAATTATTAAAATTTTAATACGATTTCAAATATATTTTCTCTTTTTTGTTCTTGTTTTTGTATAAATTTTCTGTATATTTTTAAACGTGACTATTTTAGTCGATAAAAGATCTGCTTCATTATCACGTCCGCTTTGCAAAACTTAGGTATAAAAACATTTCGATTAAACGAACGCGAGAAGAAAATTACGCGCTCAACGGTTAAATATCCAGCTTTCAGTGAGAGTCACAACTTTGTAGGAGTTCCAGACCGAATCGACGTTTATATGACTTCTCTCACTTCAAGCGGTTTTAATCCCAGCAGAGGTTGCAAAGTGACCAAGCATTTAGTATCGACGATTAAATGTGCGATAGAAATACTATGATTCTCGTTTTTTAATAGATTTTTAATAGCTTTTACAAGTTCGTTTATAGTTTTCTGAACACAGGTACAAAGTGTACTTCTAATTGAAAATATCATAACATTCAGTCCTATAATAAGAGATGTTTTAAATGAGAAGATATACTTTAAATAAATAATTTCTTTGTTCTTTCGAGTTGATTTTTTTGAACTTATTTTCTCGTTGATAAAAAAATGGTAAGCCAAGATTCTAAATTTAATCAGCGGTTAAAAATTAAGAGTTCTTGAAAACCAAACCTCACACAAATATCTCAACTTTTTTTATTCTGAATTTCAAGAATAAATTTCCAAATCGCCATATAATTTGATACGAAAGAATAAAATTAAGAAAGAAATTAAGAATAACATATGACAAATGATGACTTCATTTCTTTTTATTAAAAAAAGATCAACTTGAAATTGATCTATAGATGAAGGGGGTAGTTTGTTAGATTTTAGATAACCTATATGTACAGCAGCCTATGAGGATGTATGTCTATGTGCTCGTAAAGATCGCAAATTTGTGTGTGAGCGTCTATGTTGTTGCCTAAGTGTGAGTGTGCGCGAGTGTGGAAGGGTGAAATCCGGCGGCGCGATAGGGTGGATGTACGGACAATTTGAAGCTTCCCTTCTACCGCAACCTTGCTGAAGGCAGCGTAATTTGAAAATTGGAGAGGTCAGTATCAGGAAATCGAGAGGGACGAGAGAGAGAGAGAGATGTGGACGATGAAGAAGCTGTGCGAACACAACGCAGGATTGGAAAGAGGGTGAAAAGAATAGCAAGGAACAATATCATTATTATCTGACGTGTTACTTTTTACGTGATGCGTAGAAAAAAAACACTTAAACACAACAGTATCAATTTGCACTCATTTAATTAAGAAAAAAAATTATAAAGAAGGTTAGCAATTTTAATTAATATCTAACGAAAAAAAAGAAATCAGAAAATTTGGTAAAATCAGGGAAAGTGAAACTAATTGATCAATTAATCAATTAATCAATTATAATCAATGTCGCGATTACAGTTCAACTATTTAACAAAAAGAAATGCAGGAAGAGCCGCAATTAATTACACCGATTTTCATTTCGAGTACAAGAGCGCGATGGATTAAATCTCACGCGGAACGTGTCGTAAATCACGTATGGTTTGCGCACATGCGACATCCTCGCTGTTGGCTCATACGATGAAGGAAATGGGTAGGAAAAAATGAGGTGAGTTCTCACGAACCGCTAGGTGAAAAAGGTCGGACTTCAGCGCCCGACGTTCAAAGGGAAATCTCTTTCATTCACTTCTTTTTTTCTCCTTTGTCAAAAGAAAATCACGCACAGAACGATTGCAAAATCGATTCGGTGATTACGCGATCGATGTGATTTTATCATGCGGTTGTGGAAACCACGGATCGTTGTTTTGCCCTTTCGTCGATCGAAGTAAAAATATGCAAACACTTCGTCTGCTTTCAAAATATAAAATTCTTTTACGAATATTCCTGTTAAGAAAAAAGCATTTAGTTACATAAAAATCTCACACTACACTGTATAGTGTTGGTTGATTTGGCAAATTTTGCAGAGGCTATTGCGATATATGCACAGCTACTATCACCATTTCTTTCACGGTCCGCGGAAAAAATGCGCGGGGGAGGAGAGGCGTGGGAAGGAGAGCGGTTATCAGTTATTAGATAACCATCTCTCCCAACTTTGACGTTAACGACCTTCTCGCGCTTCATTACGCGATAAATACCGCCACTCCATCCCTCTCGTGCGTAAAGTTTGGACGCACGCGCGCGCGCACACGCACAAATGGCAACTGTTAATTGAGGCCGCCTCGGGTCGCGACCGCGCTCGCTGTATCTCTCGTACCGGGAGAAGAGTACGACGAAGAGTTATACGACGAGAGGCGGCACAAAGCCAACCGCAGCCGCAGCCGCAGTCGCCGTCGCCGGGTGTAACAATGAAACGCGCGCCCCACGCGAGACGGGAGCGGGAGGGGGCACCCTACCGATATTATCTGCGCGGGGCACCGTAAATACACGAGGCGTGATAATAACCGGCGCGCCGGGATTAACGGAAACTTGAGAAGACGAGAGTAGAGATCGAAGCTCTCGCGATCGGTCTTGACGCACGCAGACGGCAGAGATGCTCGCGACTCTCGCTCGTTCCTCATTCGCGTATCTCGGGCACATCCGCCGCATTCGCAATCGCCTTCTCGAATTGACGCGGCGAATTGTTCCGTTAAGTCTTGGGGTGCGCGCTAACTTCGATTCGCAACGTCGAATATTGAACGGATACCGATTGCCGATTGTACACTCACGCAACCGAATCGAGGTGAATATATTGACCGTCGTAATTCTCTCGTTGGAAAAGAGAGGAATTTCAGATAATGAAAATTAAATTATGTCGGGTTCTCGCTTCTGCAAATGAGTAAGATTGAAGTAGAACAGCAGGAGGGGGAGGATGCACTTAGCGTAGCGAACACCGGATGCGTGTCACATCTGGTTACGCTATTGGAATCGCGATTATTTTCTTCGGGTCCTTCCGTATGTAGGACGGCATTGGTATTTTTTCTCCCTCTGATCGATTAGAATCGCGAGATTGCTTCATACATCAAGGGTTACATCGCGTCCGGATCGACGCTTTCATTCTGCTCGTTCCGCAATCAATCTATTGTCTTTCCCTATCTCGGCCGCGTCATCCACTTTTCCGATTTTCCTCGCGTAAGCGTGAATTTGAAAATGAAACCGCTTTATCATATAAGTATCTAAAGATCGCGCGAGATCGATTTCCCTTTTCGATGCCATAATTCGTAATTTGTTTTTTCCGATTTGACATGTCTGCAATCAAACGTTATTTTTGCAACCATCTCTTACTTTGGCTTGTCTTTTACTTGTCGAACTTTTTTCTGACATGTAGGTATTTATCAGAAAATAATCTATATATATATATATATATATTATTCATAGATTTTAATACTTTAATCCTAATTAATTGTTGTTAACTAAAAACAACGGAAATTACTATGGTTTTTTTCGTTTGCTTCTTTTCTCAAAAGGTCAACGTCTGTATCGTCTGATATCGGTCCAAAAGGATAAAACCGGGCGGCGGTGTACGTGGGGTGCGAGGCAAGAAGATGCCGAGTCGAAAATACATATATACGTCATTCGGTAGCCGGCCGGTCGAAGTCTTGGAATTGTCCGAGAGTCGCTGATCAGGCATCGGTCCAAAAACTGGTCGTCGCGACGTTCCAAAGTACACTAGCTATTCGCACTGCCAATCTCGTCTCGATGCAGACGACGTGACGCGATCGTCGTGCATCGCGGCGGGAAATCGTAAAGTCTTCCCCTTTCGACCAAGATACATTATCATTCTTCGCACTAAATTCTTAACTTACATATGCATACAATTTTCAAAATCTCTACGTGAGCAATCAGCAAAATTTTAATATTATATAGTCGGAAATAATGTCATAATAATGATATAAATTCCACGAGTAGAAATTTTGCGCGCGCACGTGTGTGTGATACTAGAATTATGGAAAATCCTAACTCATCACGCCGATTCCAAAATCTAAAATGAAGAGAAGAGAGGATGAAATGTATGTTTCTCCTTGAAATCGAATGACAAACAATTGTCTTTCGCCGTGAAAAACGGAACGTGATCACACATTATACTCGTCATCGTCACAAGATAATTCGAGCCTAGTATAGGAGGTCGGGTGCCTGCCTTCGTTTAAAAATACGTTACATACTACCATCTCCCTGCTACCCTCGCTCTCTTCATCCTCTCTTTCTTCTTCTATTGCCTTTTTTCGCGCATTTTCTTTCTTGCACGCATTCGGGAGAAAGAGAAAGCGAGAGAAAGAAAAAAGAGAGGGGGAGAGGGAGAGAGACACGTCGATCAGCAGCGTTCAATGATTCACGACGAAAGAGTATTTTGGAGCGACGATCAATAGCGGTAGTTTCGAGAACTGTGATCGTCAGCCAGCTGAAACGCGCGCGCGACGGATTTTGAGACTCCGTTCTCACGATCTGCGAGATAGAAGCTTCAGTCGCACCTCGCGGAACAGTCCGACTGTGACGACAAATAGACCGGTCTGAGATACTATAATACAAAAGATCGCATCGCGAATAAAAAGTTATCGTCCGGTAAACAGACCGAGACTTGTAGCATTTAAACCCTGCGCTCTATGAGAGCTTTGCTCATAGAAACTGTACGTACTTTATTTTTCTTTTATCTCGCAAAAGATAGATCTTGTACATGTAACATCTGTTTTTGCGTAAAGGTATCATAAATGAGTAGACCATCTTATATCTTTCGATTACGTAAATTATAATAAAGTATTGTGGGAATATTCAAAAGTATATTTACAAAATCAAGCTTTGCTATTTGATTTTAATAAGAATAGATATTGAGACACTTCATCCTCTTATATTTGATTCGATTCTTTATTGCGAGTTCCACTTGCGATCGATTTGACTATTATTTTCGCAAATTCGAAATTGTTACAAGCATACACATACACGCGCAGACTGAGTGTTCCGAAAAGCAATTCATCTCCACGCGAGTAGCTCGATGGTCTACTCGTACCAACGTCGCGGAATTGAAGCCCGGACTCATTATCGCGTTAATCAACAATTTCCCGATGTCGGCGGACCGCGAGCGAGGCTACTTTTTTGCATCAGGATCGACCGCGCCGCGTTAAACATCGACGCCCTTCGGACTCGGACGGGGAAGCGCGATTAATTGTGAAAGATAATGGACGATCGATCACGCTGGTAATCGCCGGTTTGGTAATCTTACGTGAAACGCCGCCGGATCAAGGGGTTATTCGTTTCCCGTCGATTAGACTCCCCTCGCGCGGATTTTCACCAAAGTCCTACGATCGATCGAGAAATATATTTATCGAGAGATGAAAATTTTTACGTAAAGTACAATATTGTATATTGCTTTTAGATGCTAAATATAGCCATTTGATCAAGAGATAGACCCAACTTTTTTCATCTATTTTAATATCTTTTTAGGTTTAATTTCTACAAAAAGGCAAATTTATTACATGATTAGCTGCTTTAAATACTCTAATATAATATGCATTCTGAAAATGTTAACATATTAAAATGTAAATAAAATTATATATGTTATATTATATATGTATAAAACCATTTTAATATTTTTTTTTTAAAGAAAGTACAAATTTCTCGATTTAAGAAAAATAATCTCAGTGTTTGCCTGATTAATAAGAACTTATTCTGTACAATGTTCTTTCAAATAGCAATACAATTTCATAAAACTGCAACTACACTTTATTTTGAATTGTACAAAACGTCTATATCGATCATACCGTCCTTACCTCAGATTCTTCTCCCCTCAGTCTTAATTATTAATTATCTTGATAAATACGCCGCAAAGTAAAATTCTGCTGAAGCAAAGTTCGCGCTTGAAATTAAATGAAGAAGAAGGCCTTTATTATCCGTTTGCACCGCGGGAGTTTAATCTTCCGATAGTCCTTCATTTTCAATTGCTTCTAATCCGAGAGGACTATTCGTCTCCCGACGTTTCCGTTAGCAAAATTGATCGGGAAATCCCGAGTAGATTGAAAAAAAGGGGGAGGGGAATCCGTAATTAAAAAAAAAACTGCGAAGGAATTGACACAGCCCACGCACGCACGATTGATACGCGACTCCTCGATAAGATTTATTTCTCCGCGTATGCTGCAATATTCGGATCACTGACGACAATTAACATCTCGCACTCGCGACCTCGACGCGACACGAGAAAGAACAGCGTTATTATCCGGCGACGACGTCGGACAGCAGCACGGATGGTAGCGCGGTCGTTAATCGAATCATATTGCCAAGCTAAATGCGGACATCGTCCGCAATTGCGGCATCGTGCAGTTTCCTTCCGCTGTCGACTCGTTATACGTGCGTCTCATTATCGGACAACGCTACCGGGGGAAAGGGAGTCAGTGGGAGGGGAGGATGAAATCGGCGTGCCGCGCTTTGCTCTCTTTTCATCTAACAACGGTGAATGAAAGCCCGTTCGGCAAATGTACGATGAATCACGCCCGAATAGCCGGGATTCGCGCGCGCGTTCACATGCATCGTTCAATTCGCCAGCACACGTGTTGCAACTGGACGCGGTTCATGATATCGTTCTTTGCTCGACGAGCATGCGTGACAACACGACTTGCAGAAAAGAAGAAAGACAACTTCCGGCAAGATGCGCGTTCCGTTAATAAACAGCGAATAAACAGCGCGTTCGGCATCTTCCGTTTTAACACACGAAATAATGACTTCTAGGTTCAAAGACACCGAAGAATCTTCCTCGGAAGCCAAATGGAAGAAAAGAAAGAATTTTAAAGCGACGTTTATAGAACATGTTTATAGAAATGTTTATAGAGCACTGATGTTTATATATGAGCACGGTTTATGGAGTAATCGTGTTAAGGAAAACAACGTACCGAGAGTCTAGCTCGGGATATCCCGCAATAATGTGTTGCATCCGAAGGCACGAAAATGACAGAAAAACGCGACAGTTTAACCAGACGTAAACGTCAGTTGTCAAAGGCTGGCGCGTCGTAACTTACGGTTACACCGTTCGTATTTTTCCCTCGTAACGCTCGGCCGTCGATCTTTTATAACGCATGTATACTAACGTGTCAAAGGTCAGGGATCAAAAAAGATAGAGAAACAGTGCTCTCTCTCTCTCTCTCTCTCTCTCTCTTTCTCTCCTTTTCTTCTCTTATGCTCCATGCTGAACGGAAATAGATACTTGATACTATATAAACTGTTTCGCTCTCGCGTAATAAATATTGTTTCTTTTCCTATTTAAAACTGAATAATATAGAAAAACATAGGTAAACTGCTTCTACTAATAAATTTTTTTTCGAGATTATTGTCAACAATACTATACACAGTACAAACAAAAGTGTTAGAAATATATCATTTCAGGCCTGGCGGTCTCTATCAGAGCACGTCAAATTATCGTCTCTTCGTCCCATTTAGTAAGAATACGACAACCTGACAAAATTTGGCAATATTTGAGATTTAATCGATATCCCTCGAATATTTCTCCTAGCTATTAATCACACGGATTTCAGCTCCGACAAAATTGATGGTGTCTGTATGAAAGAAACCAAGCATACTGGTCTCAACCAAGTGGACATTTCGAAAGTAACTTGAAAATAACTTTTAGTCTTATAAAAAAATTGAGCATTATTATTTTCTCATAAGAACTATGTGTATATTTGTTGACAAATCGGCAACAAATAGTACCACTTACCTGTTATGAATGTACGGCATAGTGAGATTATTATAATCAATTGTCTCACCTTGGTATTATTATTGAATAACATCAATAATTAGATTTCAAATACAGTAATTTTTTTTTTGTTAAATCGTTTATGCAAAATTATTTCTTTAAAAAGTTACATTGTTCTTGATATCAAGCTTTTCCTAGATCGACAAAGTTCCGTTCTCCGATATCATACATTCCAGACGGAAGTTCTCGATCAATGTAAACCGCGAAATAACCCGCCTCCCTACACTCTTAAATCGGCAATCCGTTTCGAAAATTCCCGCTACCGTCCGAGCCCGCACGTGCATCATCAACCGAGCGGGGGGTAAGGGGTGAGGGTGAGAAAGGGAAAAATGATTCAGAAGTGCATTTACTCACATTGTTGCTTGTGCCTGGACTCCATGAGCATCATTTGTTCGTGTTTGTGCCACCCAGCGTCGGTAGTGTCGGTGCCCCCCCTCGGCCCCGTGGCGGGTGGCTGGACACCCCCGCGT
>VBVR01002970.1:0-19701 GCA_011638315.1 Tetramorium parvispinum | reverse complement strand
TCTCCCGCACCGCGCTGTCTATCCCTTCTTCCGATTTTTAACAATTAATAACTCAATAACTATTGCGAATTTTATAAAATGGTACATGACTTTTCTTCTCGGTTTGACCCGCTCTACCTCCAACTTTCGTGTGGGTCCTTTTATTTCTGACACCCTGTATATATTTAGAATTATTCCAAAATCTGGATACAATATTTTGCAGTTTTGTAACTCATTACAATTTAAAGAGCCAGTTACTAAATTAAATTTTCCTGAAATTTTTTAATTTCACTATTTATAAATTTAACTTATTATATACTATCATCATCACTTTTAATCCAAATTAATTCTAATGAGTTTAAAATTATAATTATAGAATTTGTCATCATATAAAATTTATAAAATTAAAAAATTTTCTTCTGAAGAATCAAATAATTTTAAATCGGTTTAATCATATGATGTCATTTAAACCGATTTAATCATGCTGATTTTCGCATTCTTTATATCCTAAGCTTTTATGCTCCTCAGTGCATGAGGCTTAATGCAACCACAAAGAACAAACCTACATCAGAAAGCTGGGTTTTCATCTAATATTGAGGCTATCTCAAGATCAAGATTACAAAGGAATGTGAATCAATCAGTCTTCCTATTTAGATTAGTTTTATTAAATCTTGACAATCGGAACATATGTATGGTACCAATCATGGCATACTGTACAAGTGTCTTTGATAACATAAATTATACAACGCTAGAGATCTGTGTGAGAGATTATTCTGTGTAATTTAAATTACGTTAAATAAATAAGAGAAAGTTGACTTGCCGTATGTGTATATACCTATATTGTGGAAAAATCTTATTCTAAGTATACCAGGTAAGCGGTAGCCGATCATATCTTACAGCACTAAATCTCGCATCTCAACGTAATTCTGCTATTCAACTTCCTCTTAAGATCAGCTATACATGGATATATAGATACAAATTGATGTCATGATTAACGATGTGAACTGAAGATATATATATATGTATAATTTTTATAATACGTAATAATTATACATATATAATTATATAAATAATAGTAATAAAATAATAATAATAATAGTAATAATTATATATATATAATTATATAAATAAATATATATATATATATTTATTTATTTGTATTATCAAATAGTGCATGCTCTAGAAGGAAGTAAGATGGTATTTGCACATGTACATCAAGGTTCTTTTGAACTTCACTATGTATACTCACTGTGATAGAAAGAGTTAAAAGGACATGTAAAAAATATATAAAATGTAGGAAATTGAATATTATGGCGTATTATTATATGCCTGTAAATTATAATATATAATAGCTTGACTTACGGAAAAATCAGATGATACTTTTAACAACAAAAAAACCAATATATTAAAATGTTCTAAATTTTAATATTCTCTTTTATATATATATATATATATATATAATTTCCAATTTCATTATATATTATATATTATATATTTATAAATATATGATATATAATATGTACATTATATATATAAAAGAAAAAATTATGCATATTTATTTGAAATTGGCTGCCTATAATGATAGAAAATCACTACAAGCAATAAGTTGCAATAATCCAATTTATATAAATAAAACAAAAAAATTGGAAAAGTTTTCACGCGTTTCATCAGAAAGTCATTTCCTAAATTAGGACCATTCATCGCGATATCAAATGCAACTTGGAAATTTTTGCAGTGTCGATATGGCAATGTTTTTTCGCTTGAACACTTCTCACAACAGTTTTGTAATTTGTAAAAATGTCGCAATTCCATTCAAGTCTATGATTTAAGGAAAATACGATTCACGTACGCTTTATATTTATATGTAACTTAGATTTCACACGCCGCGGGATCCAACAATTCGTCCCAATTGATACTCCTCTGAAATACTTCTTGTTGTAACCATAATTCGTAATGTTGTTTAAACTCCTCAGTCAATTCCACATTTGCACCGAGTACGGACGTTACTGATGCGTCGATTGGTTCCATTTCTTCGTCTCTTGGAATATTCGAATATCTTCGATTATTGAACTGATCAACGCACGTACGCAGCTCACACTCTTCAACTTGAAAATCCCACGGCCGTGCCTCTAAATCTATTTCGTAATTCAGAAACTTATAAATTCTTTTACAAAGTTTTCATTAACATGAAGTACTAAATATATCAAATTTTTATTACCATTGCCGTATGCCCAATCGTCATTTAAGCGATGTCGGACCTTCGCATAAATTACACTAATAGTTTTCATATTTGTCTTTCTCCACTGCCGACCGAGATACTTTGTCTGCATTTTCAATAATTTTAAAACGTATAATTGCATCATTGCATGCCTGACTTTTAGCGTGCGCTTTAAAATAGGTGCTGATTTAAAAACGACTAACATCTGCAAATATACCAGATATATATTAATCTTCATAAATATAAAATATAAAAAATGTTATTGATTAATAAAAATCGGCTCACCATTATTCTACTGTGTTTCCATTTGGTTAATTTGTTTAAAACTCTTAATAAATTGATACAAGAGAAAACATTTCTCCATGAGAAAGACTGATTATGGCCAATTTCGAGACTTTCCGTAGTCAATTCCGGCTGATCGCCAATGACACACATGGGAAAGTCCAAAATAGGAATACTGTTGTGAAACAAATTATCGGTTACATATTACGACATTTAAAAACTTAAATCACAATCACATTTTTACATATTCATACTTACATATTCTTCGCTTCAATGTATGCTATAATGTTCTGATTTAAAAACTTCAATACAAGAGGTATGCAATTGGCAAATACTAAATGCTGTGACATAAATTCGAATTGGTATACGTGATTCAGTTTGAAATGCTTGAGCAACAGTAATAAAATTGCAGAAACGGCTTTAACAATAATCTCCTTATGTCGGTTAACATCGATTCCTAATTTCATGGATTGCAGCACCGTCATTCTAAAAGTGTGTTATAAATTAAACAAAATTATAACAAAAGTAAAAAATATATTCATATTTATATTTGACAGCTGTAATCAGTCCATTAAAAAAAAAATCGAATGTAACTAATCAATTATATTTGATATTTTTCTTATTCCCAAGATTTTATGTACACTATGTTGCATCTATCATTATTCATACTCACGGCATCTCCTCCGGCAACACATCAGCCAATATATTAATGCTGTCTGTTTTAGCTTTGCTCGTCGGTGCAGCAGCAAGTAGTATTTTCAGTAAAGCAATCATATATTGTGGCAAATTTGGTAATATAGCTTGATAAAGAATTTCCGTTGGCGTTTGACGAAGCGGTGGTTCTAGGGTACTCATTGGATTTCTTGCTATCTCTTCTTCCTTTCTTATCTGAATTTCCGCTAGGGATGTATACATATGCTAAAATATATTATGAGATTAGATATTACAATAGTAGGTTAACCAATAAGTCTGTCATAAGTCAACAAATAAATAATACTTTTTTAAGGGTAGTAACGCCTTCATGAATTGGTTGTGGTAAACCGGCTAAACTCTCTCGATCTCCTTGTAATTTATAACCCACAAACTTCATTCTAGCAATTTCAAGGAAAGTGTCGACGTCCTTTTGCCTTACTTTGGGCGTCCATGGTAAACCTGATAAACAAGAGATTAAATATTAATAGTTGGATATGAAAATTATAGAGAAGAAAATTAAAAGACATTACCTTTCCCCTTCATAAGCTGTGGAGTGCCTGGCCTTAATTGCGATTGATTAGTCTGATCTTCGTAATACGTTTGATTCCAGCCACCAGGTCCACCAGGACCCAGGAATACAATCACTTCGCCATCTCCTTCATTTGCTCCAGTATTGTTTGGAGGTTCCCCTCCTTCATATTCCATACCTAAACCTGGATCATCTAATGAGCTTTGTTTCATCAAACTCTGAAAAATGTTGAATGTGAAATTTGATGATTAACATGTGTGAAAGCAACAATTATATAGAATAAACTTAAATCGATTACATACCCGTCGAAAAGGTCGATTATTCCTTTTCTGATTTTGTGTTTCCAACAAATCTGCCGCACTCATAGGCGGAGAGCTAGCTCTCATAGTCCTAGCGACTTCGATAGTGTCTTCTTGTTGCGTATCGAGCCCTGCCTCTTCCCGGTATAGCTTCTTCAAATCTCTGAGTGCGTCGATGCCACCAAGACAGACTAGAATCAATTTCCACAGAAGCAAGAGAACCTTTTTCATAGGAAAATGTGGCGCCGAGCCACTACAGAAACACGTCACCATGCCGAGAAGTTTAACAATCAGTATTTCTTCTCCATATGGATTTACTGTGAAGGAAATAATCATTTTAGAAAAATTAAATTTTTCTTTGTAACATAGCGTTCATTAACATGCGCTGCATAAACAGTAACGTACCAAGATCTTCTTTAAAAGCTTCAACATTATCTCTATATTCACTGTGCTCGATATTTTTTAATTCCTCTCTCATAACTTCTGTTATAATGTACAAAACGGACAGAATGACTCTTAAGTCTATCGAATCAGCGAGGCTAACAGCTAGCTTTCTCATCGCTGAGGTAGCAGTTGTGCTATTTCTACAAAATTATTCGATTTAAATTTAACGTAAATACAACTATTATAATACACATAAACAAAGAAACCTACTCAATCTCAATGTTTAGCAGTTCAACAAATGCTGGAAAAATCCCAGCTTCATAGAGTAACATTACGTTTGTTCTAGTCCAGTCTTGTTGTTCTTTGTCAGACTGTACCTCAGCCCAACAACCCTGAGCTAAATAAAGAATACAACGTGCCGCTTTCATCCTGAGTTGTTTATTGGAAACTTCCAATTGATCCAGTAATTTGTAGATTACCGATCTCTGTTGCGGTCTCGTCAAGTTTTGCCACCATGGTCGTAACTTGTACCATTCCATCTGATCCTCAAATGCCTGAAATTTATTAAATAAAGAGTTACACGATTCGCTTTGGCACTTAGTAAGCAAAATTTTACCTTAAGATTAAGCTGCAATTCATATTGTTCCGTATAGCTATATAACTCGGCGATTTCACTAGCGTGTATATCAGTGTCGTCGTAAACAAACTCCAAATCTGTAGTTCTGTTGCTTTCCTGAAATAATAAAATATATGTTAAACAGCGTGAAAATGATATTAGGCAAATTAAATAGCAAAATTTGCTTGAGTTGTACAATTGTTATTTCTGTTAAACATAAATATTATCAATATTATATCAAACTACTTCTAATTAAACATAAAATAGCATGATTTTGCAATAGACTTTTCATATATATCCAAATATTGTCGATTATTTATTTTAAATCAAATTAAATTAGAGATAAAGTATTGCTTTGTGAATGCTCGATTTCTAAGTTTTAAATGATTTATCGCAATTTACGCTAAAATTCTATTTAACTTTTGGCTCTCTGCAATATGAGAGAAACATTTTAAGAAAAATTAGAATATATATAATAAATGTATAAAATGTATATCAAAATATAAAGTATATAGAATTATAAATAGAATTCTATCCTAAAGCCTACTTTGGATAATTCATAATTTATCAGATTAAAAGCCTTTTTTAAAGATTTAATAATTCCTGTCAGAATTCGAGATAGAATTCTATTTACAATTTTATTTACTATGTAATAAAAATTTTTAAAAAATCAAAATATACAGAATATGTTGAGATACATAAAACCTACATAGCATAGAAAATTAACAATTCTACCCTAAAATCTAATGATACTAAATAATAAAATCTAATGATAGGTCATCTAAAGGAGGTTTATTTGAGCTCGATCGTGAAGTCTCGACTGGAGTTTGTGGATGCTGGCGAGGGATAGGTTAGGATCGCTAATCTGGTGCACCGTCGCGCTTTCACGTTACGCAAATTTCGAGCCCCGAGTGCTTTTCGGAGGGCGGTCGTTCGACTCACGTCGTTGCTGGCCGCGCGCCGATGGAAGTAGACGGGACCCCCGTGGAGAGGATCGCGCTTGCCGTTCCCGTTCGCGTCCATCGCTACGTCACCCAACATCTTTCGTGACGGGTGGTGTCGGCCGCGAGACGACACACACACACACACTCTCTCTCTCTCTCGGCGCTTCTCCTCAGACCATTTCCACGCCTACGTGAGAGAGACGCTTTCGGTCCAGAACGATACTCGCGTTACGAATCCTTTGACATTTACGGATCGGCCAGCCTCTCCTCGGACAGAGCGATTCCAACCGTAGGCTGTTTGTTTCCTCCGTTCACGTCACTCCCTAACCCCGATCCGCGATCAACGGGGATACGGGCATCGCCGGACGCCCTCGCGACTCGATCTCTGGCTCGCGATCGGACGCGTTCGGGAACGGTCGGTACGCTCTTTTTCCCGCCTCCTTCTTAAAAACGCGCTCCCCCGCGAAATCTCCACGCGATTATAAATTGCGATTCGTTTAATCGTGAATTTCTTACGCGATGAACAAATATTTTCGTGTGTTATTGTTGCTCAACAATAACAATGCGTACGATATTAGTAAAGGGATAAAATTAAAAGAAGAACAACTTTAACTTTGTTATCGCGTAGACTTATAATTAGTTCCCTAACAGCATATATAGAATTTTGAAAATGTTTTCAATATTGAAAAATAGATACAGAGATTTCCAATATACTTATTGGGACATTCTTAATGTTTTATTTATAGAAATTGATTTTTCGAATATCATTGCTGTTAGGGTCTGTAGGGAAGTATAGGATTTAATTTACGGAAACTTTAAATAAACTTTACTCGTGAAGATAAAATGTTTTTGTCTTCAATGAAAAATTGCTTGAAAGAATTTCAAGTAAAATTTGGGAAGATAATTTTGGAGAATTTATAGGCGACCTCTTCCCGCTTTATTTTCTTGTTTAAATGTTTATTATTTTTCAAAGTTTTAGAAAGATACATCTATCCTATGCAGAAAATACGAAAAGGTATAAAAAAAAAAGAATAAATGTCTTTCTTTTCATCTGTGCTACATTCCACATTTTCTGCATTCAAAATAAGTGTATATTCAATACATCGGAGGATAAGAGGAAAATTTAATAAGAATGTAACTCAAAAGAAAAAATTAAATATAATCTTTTTCCATCATGCCAATTATTCTGGTTGCAATCCGAAAATGTAGCCTGCCAATGTGTTAAAGAAAAGGATTTCTCCAAGTAACTTGTATGCCACTCAGGATTCTGCTCTGAAAATTTTGTTTACATCACATGCACGTATTTCACGTCTAATGTAATCTAAAGTTCCTATCTAACAGTAAAAAATATATGAGAAAAGTTATGTAAGAAGGGAGGATATAATGAGAGGAAAATTATATAACAGATATACGGTGATCCTTTATGATAAAAAGGAAGTACATATGTTTTTATTAAAATTCGAGTAACAAAAAGTTTATATGAAAAATGAGAAACTTAAATAAAGAAAAATTATATATAGAATGTGTAAAAAAATTCTACGAGAAGTGAAAAGGTGAAGTACATATTTGTGTACATATTAGAATCTGAGTATTAAAAAAATTATGTGAGAAATATGAAAAAATTACATAGGATGTTAGAAAATTATAAGAAAAATCCATAATATTACATAAGAAATATACATTTCTGTATTAAAATCTGACAATGAGTAATAAAAAAATTATATAATGAAGAAAACTGAAATAAAAGGAATACACAGGAAAATGATACGAGAACAGAAATGCAAGATATTATATTAAACTAGAAAAGATGAGTATATATTTTCTAACACATTTCAGGGTAACACATGAAGATACAATGAAACACATAACAAATCCAAATCGGCGCACACAAGCAAGACTGCGCTACTACCATATAGGCTCAATTCTGCTCTGCGTTTGTAACATTCAAGTCTTGCATTCCCGGCTTCTGAAAAAACCTCGCTAGGATCGTGTAGGGTATCCGCAGTGAAACAAAAAATACACATGTAAAATTCAGTGTGTAAACGAATCGGCGAGGAAACAAAATGCATTCAAATACATCCACAGTATGCGACTGGCAGCACCCTTACCATGTTTAACCTAAAATTAATCTAACGGGAGTATTTAACGAAGAATCAGCCCGAGTCGTGTGTCGTCCCCGTGCAACCGTCATTCAGAACGTCAGACGCGAGCATCGTTGACGCGAGTCACACGTGCGAGTCCGGCGTCGTAGGAGCGACATAGGAGCGAACGCGAGCGGCCACTCTCCTCTACCTGTTTCTACCATTTCACGTTAAACGGAGCGGCCGCGGGCCGCGGGCCGCGGGGCGTCTCGCGCGCGCGGCCTCTCGCCGAGGGATCGATACGTCGCGTCGGCGGCGACGCCGGGCAGGCGCGAGAGCTCGATACGTCTCGAAATTCGAAAAATTTCGCGAATGCCGCCGCGAGCTCGACGAGTTCCCCATCATTCCCCATCGCTGGCTTCCATTTTGACGGACTGATTACCGGCTCGGATCGTGGAGGGAGCCTATTGTCGGCATTGTCGCCCGTGTCCCGTGTCCGTGTCCCCTGCGTCATCTCGCTCGGCGTGTGCGTCTCGGTGCGTCTCGGCGTCGGAGTCGGAGATCCCCTCAGACGTCGCCGCGGAGTTGCGATAGCGGAGAGCGTGGACGCCAGCAAGATGCAGGGCACCATAATCGAGAACCTCAGCGGCAAGAAGCTCTCCGTGCTGGTGGTGCTTCTGATAATCGCGCAAATAGTCTGCTTTCTCATAGGCGGCTTAATCGGTGAGTCGGAGAGCGTCAAGCACGTGGATTTTGCGTCCACGGATACGTTCGCGTCGTTCGCATAATAATAACTAAATGTATAGTGTGCATGTAAATACGTTATAAATGTATATCTTGTTCTCTTTTTATTCTACATTTTGTTACATACATACATACATACATATATATATGTATATATATGAGAAAAGTAACTGCTTCTTTTATTTTATTTTATTTTAATTAATAATTTTCTTCAGCTAAAAATATTTTCTTAATAATAGTTTAAGATCTCAAGTCTAGAATATGTTTTAAGTAAATGTGATGCTGCTGATGGTTTTATGATAGATTTGTGGATATATAAACTTACCAAATACTTAAAACAAGTACATTTACTCATAGGTAGTGTATATATTTTTCTGTGTGGAGTGTGGCAGTAAGAATATACAAGGAATACGTAATAGAGTCATTATAATGTTTAGTCAATTTTGAGATTGTATATATTTAATTAAATTCTTTCTCAAGTGAATTCTTTTTTATTTCTTGCTTGCATTTTAATCTGTTAAATCTTTAGGACAAGTAGATTTTAAGATTGCTTAGGCGATATAAAATTCTTGTCAGAATTTAGAATGAAATTCCTTTTCACTTGTTAATTTTATTATCAAAAGTTAATTATTCATATATTTGAACAGAATTCTGTTCATAATTTTATGTGCAAAATAAAATGTTTAAAGAATCAGAATTACATAGATACACAATGTATATATTAAAATAAAAAAGTGAAATAAAGGTGAAATAAATGTAATAAATAATAAAAATTGTATAATATATGTGTTTTTAGCACCTACACCTGCCAGCAGTCAGAACATTCTTGGTACACTATGCAAAGTCATTAGTGTTAACGGGACTTATGATGAAAATACATGGTTTTATTCGAGAGGAGAAGGTGCCTGTAACCGTGTCGACATGCATTACTTTAGTTTGGACACTCATCAACAGGCTTATGAAGTTGTATACACGTTTCAGGTATAATTGACAAAATTATATACAACTAGTAATTATACATACAAGTTTTGGACTATAAAGATTTAATAAATTTCTTTTTTCTAGATGCCCGTGCCCCGGAACGGCATGCAGCTTGATTATTCGAGATGGCAGCAAAATTTGATAGGTGTTTTACAAGTGGATATATCTTATACCAATCAAATTGAAATCGGTAATGTAACAATAATTTATTATTGTTAATAGACTTTTATTAATTATAATTCTAACAAAACGTTTCTCTATAGCTCCCAGGACGAAAATAACATTGGATGCACGACTGGCATACCGAAATAAGGGAGATTTAGATAATGCATGGAAACCGTACGCTTCTTCTATTGTGGAGAGAATTTTGGACTGCAGCATAGACAAGGTAGATACTTTTATATAACATTATTAGTGAATATTTGTTTTTTTTTGCTTGTATCATATAAATACAAATTTATAAATGTCTTACTTATTTCAGCCCTTGGAGCACTATAATTACAACTGTAGTGTTATGCCGTTGTTTGAATTAGGATCTTTGTATCATGATTATTATCTCTTGAATATTCGTCTTCCTTCTGGCTCTGATAAGAATCAAGGATTGGGGCACATTGTTGATTTATGGCTTACTGTAAGTATCGGAAAGTAAAATTTTTATTTTAATGTTTTGAATGATACATTTTGCTTAAAAAATTATTATTTAATACAATACATTATTTGTGATATTAGGCTATTAATCAAAATGGCGGATTCACGAAGGTGTGGGTGAGTCTAAAGACCATTTACTTCCCAGTAGTGCTAGGTGTATTGGCTTGGTATTGGAGGAGAGTTTACATGTTAGCCAGATCACCCGCTCTTTTGGAGTATATGCTCTTAGCTTTGGGGTCTGCTTTGACCTTCTTAAATCGTATGTTAATTTAATTCTATATGATTTTCAAGTTTTTTTCTGCTTACATATACTATAAATCGTTATCATCATTTTCAGTGCCATTGGAATATTTAACACTTGCTTATGACATGCCATTTATGCTTCTGCTGGGTGATATTCGACAAGGAGTATTTTATGCAACATTATTATCATTCTGGCTTGTGTTTGCTGGTGAACACTTGATGGTAAGAAAATTGAGTTTTTGTTATTTTAAATTGCTCTAATCATTATATTACTAATAACTTGTATTTTTTTGTTTACGTATGTATCTTGGGTTTTCTTAGATTCAGGTAAGTTTTCTTCCATATTACGAGTCTTTATTTTCTTAACGGTGGAAAATATTGAATTTGATAATGTACGTTTTAGGAGGGTGAACAAAGCAATTCATTAAAATGTTACTGGCGGCATCTTTCTGCAGTAGGAACCGGTTGTCTCTCATTGTTTGTATTTGATATGTGCGAGCGTGGCGTACAACTGAGAAATCCGTTTTACTCAATTTGGGTCACTGATCTTGGCACGAAATTGGCAGTATCCTTTTCAAATTTGTCTGGTATATTTGAAAAAAATTAAAAGAAAATTTTCAAATAATTTTCTAGACTAATTTCCTTAATCAAATAATAGCTGTCTTTCATCATCTTGGCTGGCATATCGGCCGGAATATATCTGCTATTTTTGGCGTATATGATATGGAAAGTGTTTATGAATATTAGTGCGAAGAGAGCCGTTTTGCCTAGCATGAGTTCAGCGCGACGTCTACATTATGAGGGTGTCATATATCGCTTTAAATTCTTAATGATTGCCACGTTATTATGCGCGTCATTAACTGTTATTGGTTTTATACTTGGACAGGTAAGAAATCGATACGTTTTAATATTATATAATTAATTGCATTAATTATATATGTATTTGGAACAGGTTGCAGAAGGCCAGTGGAAATGGGACGAAGATTTACAATTGGAAATGACTTCTGCCTTTTTCACTGGAGTATATGGAATGTGGAATATTTATATCATTGCATTATTATGTCTTTACGCGCCTTCCCATAAGCAATGGCCAATTGAGCCATCAGGTAAAAATATACATTTCTATTTATAAATTAAATATACATTTGAGATTTTTGTTATATATCGTGTGTTGATGTTAGATCTTAAATTCTATTGATAGATTTATGCAATAATACATGCTATTTTAACTTTCAGAGAATAGTATTAGTGAAGAAATTGAATTTTCTCCCTTGCCAACGGATCCTAACGAGATGCTGTCTCTGACTGCATTTGCACGAAAAACAGCAGTAGAGTAAAGTACATATGTCTATTTGTGTACATTTTGTAAGAAACCGGGCAACACGACACATTCTACTTAATACTTAATGTACTTAATTGTTATAAGTAGAACTTGTGTAAGTAGATCTGTACTTAGATTTTCCACTATTTATTAGGACGCAATGACTGATAATACTCCTATACACAATTTTATATGCCAAATTTGATTATTTATTGCTTCCAACATTTTTTCGTATGTTTTTATATACATATTTATAATATTATATTATCTATAATAAGAAAATAATCAAGTCATTTCATCTCCATATTTATTGTCATAAGCACAAATTTTGGAGTGGATTTGATAAGATATGTTTTTTATACCATTTACAAAAATTTAACACGTAATACAGTAAATATATATGTGTAAATTCAAATACAAGTGATAATAATTAAACGTACTTAAAAGAATTAAGCAAGAAGAACTATTAGAATAAAAACAAACATAATTATTTTAATGGAACATCTTTAAAATCTAAATATTATTATATAAATATTTTTTACATGCTTAAATTCAGGAAAATATTGCATAAATGATAATCAAACATTTCTGAATCAAATGTTTTATGCGAATGAGATGAAATGACTTTATGTAGTAAACAACAGCTAATAATTGAGATAGAATTTACACAGTATTACATGAATGTATTACCGTACTACATATAGAATTCATTTCTACAAAGCTACTAATGGATAAGGCATATTTTTAACTGCTAATCGATGAAATTTTCATGTTAGGAAAAGTTAAAGAATTTTTCCTTGACATATTTTTTACATACAAGATTTTTAGAACATTTTTCAGTATTATATGCTTATAGTAATCTAATAGATAGTATTCCTGCATTAATCTAATCATTTTTTTATATTAACATGTGATTCGTTTATTAATTAATGTAAGAGCTGTAAGTATTGCACACTTAAACAATTAAGTATTTTTAAATCGACATTGAAAATTTGTCGATAGCATTCCAATCAAGATGTTATAAACATTAAATATGTTTACATAAGTGATTTGTTGCAACGTAATCGGCAACGTAATAAGTAGATTTAGACAAATTTATATTAAGAATTCATAAAGCACATATTTCTCCTATTCACTTGTCATATGTTAAGCGTATAAGATGCGTGAAGCGAAAAATGTAGTTTTTACTTCCCAATTTGAATTATATAAAAAATCCTCCTATGACATCTTATTATATTATACATATCATTATTGGGCATTCATCTATCATTTGTATTACAATGTATTCGATCATGATTGAAAGTATTAAGAGCCAGTAATCATATTTTATTGTGGCATCTTGAAAGTAACAAATTTTGCGGAAAGTATGTGCCAATTTACTTAGGTCTGCCATTTAGTAATCAGTTTTTCATTAGATACATATACATTGTTACATATACAAAGTATTAATATAAGTCTTTCACTTTAAACACACTATGAATACAAGGCGTAGTTTGCACGAATCTTATTTGAAATTAGATCAAGAATTGTTTGATAACATTTTACAGATGATTGTATATTAAACGTAATATCGAGATACTTAATAATGTAGTACTTACTATAGGCGCTGATTATAAAGTAGCATTTTATAAGATGCAATATAAAGTTTTTTCTCTCCGTATGTCGATTTCATGTTAATACATATTTATCAGATAATGTAGCGTAATAGTGTCTTTAAACTAGACACACAAGCGAATTTATACAAGATTCTTTTACCTTTATAAATAATCAGTTGAAATTATTAATCGACCAGCGACCCAATAATTAGTCCAGGACTTTCTGATGGTTTCAATAGTAATCCACAACGTTTTATCGTTACGTAAAAGAAACATATTGTACCGAAAGCAATTGTACTTATAAGTAATCCCGACGTATCACTACATCGTGCACCGCCTTACATTCGCAACACTTTTATATGATTTGATAATTTTTATACACTTTTTAAATAAACGGATTTGTTGTAGCCACTTCTGCATTTTGCGCGACGCGGCGGCAAATCGAATGGAATAAGCATATTTAAACGATCGGTATTTAAACCGCGCGAGTTATTACGAATTAGGTCTGATTCCACAACTTATTTTAATCGAAGCTTAACTAACAATGTCCAATAGAATTGGTTTTATATAAAACAAACTTTACTATTAGATCTCGTTAGTTAAACTTCGGTTAAAGTAAGTTGTGAAATACTGAATAAAAATTCTGACTAAAAACGGATGAATCAGAACAATCTTGTAGAATTGTAGAATAAAATATTCTGGTTATTATAAGTTATAAAGTATTAAGTCCTATTATAATAATCAGAATAATATTTGATCAATTCTACAAGGTTTCTGATTCGTCCGTTTTTTTTTCCAGAATTTTTTTCAGTAAATCGGGTATTATGTGTCTATTTCTACCAATTTAACTTACCTTTTAGCTTCTTTTAGTTCCAAGAATTGGAAAAAGATACAAGATAGTTAAACCTAGAGATTAAAGTTAATCTGCATTGATAGAAATGGGCATTAGCTATTGAAATTACCGCCGCGTACGAGCGATGGGAAATGGCGGGCGTGTTAGCTCGCGGCTCGCTGGCAGCTTCACGCGAGAGAGCCGGTGCGCACGCGCCGAGCGCCGCTGTCGTCGCTCGTCGGAGGCAGCAGCGTCGGTCGGGCCAGGAGAGTCCAGTGTGCAAGCGACGAGAACGCAATCAGATGGTGGCGAAGATCGTGGATTGACAGGTCGCGGGTTGCACGAGCGAGTGAGAGAGAGCGAGAGCGAGGGAGCGCGCGCGCGCGAGAGGGAGAAGGAACAGGCGTTTACGCGACGGCGGTTGGCGTTAGGCTCTCTCTCTGGCAGGAGGACGGGGACGGGGTTTTTTTTCCCGTGTGTGTACGCGCACGCGAGCGAGGAAAGGAAAAGGGCGCCGAGGGAAAGAGGGAGAAAGCGCGGCCGCGAGTGAGAGAAACGACGACGGTCGACGTGCGCGACGGTCTCGTCATCGACGTCGACGAAATGATCCTCTAGCCTCCCCGTGGCTTCCTTGGCCTGGTCGAGAAGGGAGGCCGACGTCGAGGAGGAGGAGGAGGAGAAGGAGGAGGTGACCCCCCTGGAGCAGCGGGAGGACGAGGTGGACGATCCCTCTTGTCTCTTGGTAGTAGTTGAGCTTTTTTCTTCCACGGGCAGAGAGCGAGCGAGGGGAAGAGAGAGAGAAAGAGAGAGACAGACGCACGGGTCGCTTGTACACACATACAACGACAAAGAGCGAGAGAGGGACGCACACGCGACGCTCACAACGCGCTTCGTGGAGGAGGGAAACGAAGAAAGGAAGAAAGAAAGACGAACGCAACGCAACGCAGTGCAGCGCGAACAAACGGACGAACGAACCAACGCAGTTTTCACCTCGCGGCGGATTATTCCACGTCGCGTTTGTCGCGCGTCGAATCGTCGGCGAAATTTCGCGAGCGCGTAAACTCGCCCTTCGGTAGGGCGAGCCTCGTAAGATCCGGTCGATCGACTGGTCGATCGTCGCGTTCGCGAGCGTGTCGTCTTTATTGTTTTCGTTTTTTTTTCTGTTCTCTTCCCTCCGTCGCGCGACGTCCGTGTGTGCGTCTGTCTTTCTCTCTCTGTCCCGTGTAGTGCCCGTGCGCTGCCCCCTCCCCTTTTCGACGCTCGCTCGCGCTCTCTCTCTTTCTCTCTCTCTCTCTCTCTCTCGCTCTTTCTCGGCCGCTCAGTGCGCTGAATATAACGCTCGCTTTACGTTATCGTCGGGGACAGAAGTGCGCGTCGCCAGAGTGCCGGAGCACGAAGCGTGAGGAGTCCGCGATCGTTCCCGTGTAGGAGGGTAGTCGACGGGGCGCTTGTCCAGAGAGCCCTCCCGGGGCACGACGGAGTGCCTGTCGGGCTCAGCTGATCCACGCGCAGCGGGTGGAGGAGGTGGTGGAAGAGGTAGTGGTGGAGGACGCTACCAGGAGCGCCGCGGGGCGAGGAAGGGCCCCTGCCGAACTCAGCATCGCCGACGATCGAGCAGCACCGATAAATATGTCGTCCCCCAGCGCCGGCAAGCGACGCATGGACACGGACGTTATCAAACTGTATCCTTGGAGAGCCGCTTCGCCAAAGGCCCGTCGTCCCTTCCTCCCTCCACCCTGCCCCCCTCGCCGGGGACGGGCCATCCCCCTTCTGTCTTCATGCTGCGTCCGATAAGTACCTCGTGCGATTCTATACGTTGTCGCGTAGCAGCGGCGCACGTGAGAGCGAGAGTCGCACTCGCAACGCGCCTCTCCTTCCTCCCCCCCCCCTTGCACGCGTGCATGTGGATGTTTTGCTAGAGAGATGCTGGAAAGCTACGCTCGCGGATTCTCTCGAGTTGTCCGTCCAGGTTGACGCGAAAGGTTTGCCGTATTGGATTGGATTTTATTAGATAAAATCAAATATCGTTCGTTGGAAGGTTGAAAACGTTTCTTTAAGTGGGAAAAGAAGCTCGCGGTTTTTCTCTCGAGTCTGTTGAAATTTCGTTTCCGGCTCTATTTGACGAATGCGACAAACCTCTTTCGCGTCGATCTGATACGAGACCGATTTTTCTCCCTGGAAATTGGGTCGAACGTCAATTTCGTGATTTCCTCGTTTTCGACGCCGAGTATAGCGATAATCGACTGTCGCGTTTAAATTCCTTTAATGTCTACTGGATATAAATACGAAGATTAAGAGCTTGTTGGTTTTGTGTTTAGAAGAAAATGTACAATTCTTTTCAGATTCTCATACTGGTAGGTTCTTTCCGCGGTTTCTTTTTCTCAATTATCAATTAAATCTACAAAATTATATCGCAAAATCTAAGAATAACGATTTAATTACAGACCGAAACTAATTTCTAATTGTTTTTTCATAGATCTCTAAAGTTTCATGGAAATTAAAAATTCTTTTCTGTCACCCTCTCTCGTTCTTTCGACTCTCGTTTCCGAGGTCCGCGGCACCTAGGTTTTCCAGCACTCTATGCCCGACTGTGTGTGGATGTGCGTGTGCACGTGACGAGTCGCTGGCTCGCTTATCGAGCGCAATAATCGCCGTGTGATAATTGCCATGTATCGCCGGCGATACGGAAGACAAAAAACTCGGCCGTTTTCGCCGCCGAGGCGGACATTTAACTCGTCTCCGACGTTTCGGCCACAGCTGTTTTTAACCAGCTGACTCGTAGGCGCTTGCGCGTATGCGTTCGATTGCGCGTGGACGAGCGTGAGCGAGCGTGTGTCGTTGTCCCGCTCGCTCGCTCGCTCGCTCACTCACGTTCGCCACTCCTTTTGTTTTCCCTCCCTCTCTCTTCCGCGCTCTTTCTCTCTGTCTCTCTAGCGCGCGCGCGCTCTCTCCCCCCATCGCGCTTTCGAAGACACCTCGTTTACACCTGTCTCTGTTATTTATTTGCGATATAATCACGCGTTTCGTGCCGCTGTTATCGAAGCGCCCCGATGTCACGCCCGGCGATTACTTCTCGTCAACCAAACGAAACTTCCGTCTCTTTGTCCTTGCAGGACTGCGTGAAAAGAATAATAAACTTTTTCGTAAACGTTGATTATTACGGTGCGACCGAGTGAGGGACCGAGGGTTCAGGTAGAGAAAGCCTCGTCATGAGGGTGAATCTTCTATTCTTCGTTTTTCCCCTCTTCCTCCATCTTTCGCATCTTTGACTATTTCTCTCCCCCGCTTCTCGTTTACCCTCGGCTTTTATTCTTTTTGTTCCCTGTTCTACAAATAGAGCGTTGCTCTCTAGGAGAGAGATCTTGAGTCTTCGTCCGAGACTCGCCTTGAATTCCGTGACCCGCTCTTCTCGACGGAATCCAGGAGCACGGAGACACAAAGAGAGAAAGAGAGAGAGAGGGGACGCGGACGGAGAGTGGCGGACAGCGAGGAACGTTAATTGAGACGTGACACACTCGCCCGTCGCTGGCGAATTCGAAGCGAGACGAGTGCGATATGCGGCGGAGCGCCTTAAGCACGCGCGCGCGTAAAAATAAAGCGGTCGACGACGGTCTCTATATCCACCGGCCAGATCTCGCCGTACTGACGCACGTAATAGGACGGGTCGATATGTATTTCGCATGCGGTTCGTCATGCGACGCGACGAAAATGCGCTCGCGTTTTCAGCCGCTGAGACTTGCGAAGGTCAGTTACATCGCGGCGATCTCTCTGCCGATCCAGATCAGCGGCCGCACTGAGAGAAAATTATACTTACTTTTGGTCTCAGTCGCAATTTTGTAATATTTCTAACGATAATTATGGTTAACATGATAATACATATAGTTAAGTTAATCTTATTTATTTGTTAGAAATATTATAAAATTGTGGTTGAGGCTAAAAATAAATATTCTAAAAATGAATCAATGTATAATCACTAATTATCACAGTGTATAACTACTACATCAAATAGCGATAAGTATCCTACTGGTAATTAGCGACTAGTCACTAAATTATTTAGTGAATTTTAGTTTTTACTGATTGATACAGTAGAATTATAGTGGTGCTCAATCGCGCAGCGTCACGCGACGTTAACCGTATTGTTAACCATAATTATCGTTCGAGATATTACAAAATTGTGGCTGAGGCCAAAAGTAACTATATTTTTCTCTCAGTACGGGAGGCAATTATTCTCTCTCCGTTCGGATTGATCTCATCAACGATGCGTCTGTTGCGAAACTTGAGAGAGAGGAAGAAGAAAAAAAAATAGGATTTCTGCGTGACTAACGTCGAGCCCGATAGGTGACCGCTTAAATGACGCGGTCTCTTCGAAAGAAAGAGCGAGCGATTAGCCAACTGATGCGCTCGAGAGATAATAGAGAGAAGAAAGAAAGTTTGATTAACGCCGATGTGCTGTCCCGTAATCGACGTTTCTTGTTCAACTGGGTAATCGCGCGATACGCCTCGCTCTTTCACTCGGTCGACAAAGGGAGGAAAACGCGTCGCTCCGTGGTCCTCGATAATTCACACCGATAATACCTCTTCCTCTCTCGGTTCTATTCCCTCCTTTCCTTTACAGCGCGTTTACTGGATTTTTTTACGCGCGTGGCGCGAACGATAGCGCGCGCGCGCCTGTCGGTAATATAATTCTTTTATTCATCGCGATAAACGCGACGCACGGGTTCGAAGGTCGCGCCGTGGAGAGCTTCGGGGATTATTATAGAGCGGGCACCGAGGAAGAGAGCCGCTCCGGGAGATATACGGGGACGCGACACGACGCGAATCGATACGCGCCTCGAGAAACACATCGTGCGTTTAATTATCGTACCGAGCAGAATTATCTCGTGGCGGCGCGAGCGAGCGAGCGAGCGAGGCTAACTGCGCGATACGTTTACACGTCCCGGCGTGCAATATTACATTGTCCATACACGACACGTGAGATGTAGATGCAGGAAATAGAGAGGAAAAAGTGCATCGTAACGGGCTTTAAAATAACAGCAGATAGCGTCAAAATTAAAGCGAGCACGAAAGTGAATATCTCAATTTTAAAGAGAAAGAAAGAGAGAATGATGAAATCTTTCACAAAGTGTCTTTTATCCACTGTCTCGTTCGAGTTGTCAGAGACACCTCTTATGAATTTCATTTATACAATTTGATATCGGTGTCGAGCTACGGAATCGATCCCCGTCCCGAGATTTCGAGAAACTCACGGTTCTGTTTTAACTGCGCGACAAGTCGAACTGGATTAGGGTTTGTCAATTGGCCTTTTTTTTGGG
>VBVR01002969.1:0-19704 GCA_011638315.1 Tetramorium parvispinum | reverse complement strand
GATATGTACTGGGAGAATATTTTATTCAATGCAAATGTATGTACAATTTTCTTTACTAAACTTATATATATGTATATATAAATAAACTATATATATATGTATGTATTTAACATTATCAATACGCAAGGACGCTCATATAAGTAAGCGGACGCCACTTGAGTAGGGACCACAATTCGTATGGGCGGCCCTGCACTGCGTATTGAAACGAAATTACAGCCGCTCGAGCCATCTCGGACCGTCAAGAATCAGACAATAAGAGAAAGAAGGACAGAACAACGTATATCTGTCCTTTTCTATTCCAAAAATAGCGAGGCGGTGACAGCACACAGACAGCGCCTCCTCAATGTGAGCGTCACATCATATTTTTATTCTAGAATAAATCCTGAGATAAAACAGAACGCGGATC
Organism: Tetramorium parvispinum; assembly: GCA_011638315.1. NCBI lineage: Eukaryota > Metazoa > Arthropoda > Insecta > Hymenoptera > Formicidae > Tetramorium > Tetramorium parvispinum. The sequence goes on along the minus strand of VBVR01002969.1, from coordinate 19,298 downwards.
TGCAGTATCGACCTCGATCAAGTTTGAGCGTCACTTTAGGATCCCCTTAAGGGGATCCTAAACTGACGCTTGAACTTGATCGAGGTCGATAATGTAGATCGGAATCCTAAGCTATAATGTTATAAATTATCAAATTGGCTTTACAGAATACAAAATCCTTTGGCAAGATTAAAGTACGCGCAAAAATGAACCATGAACCACGAATCGAACCACGTTTGTACACAGTCACTGATCTATTTACTATTCTGTATGTACATTGCGTATGTAATTTTCAGGCTAATTGTTCTTCTATATTAAAGCATCTAGACTCATTCTGAAAACACGATATTGTTCCTAAAGGTTCACTCGAGTGCGGACGTAAGTTCATTTATATATACAAGATGTAAATTTTTTATTAAGTAAATGTTGTTATAAGTCATCGTCAATTAAAATTTTTTTTTCTTTTTTTGTATGATATTGTTCACGTTCGCACTCCGTCATTGTTTATACTTTATTTCTGGAAAAGGATTTTCCAGTCTGTAAAGGCAATTAAAAGATTAATTGTCCCAAAATTAACGGTATTCCGTCGGTACAACAGAACAGTTTAAGGGGATGCTAGAGTGACGCTCGAACTTGATCGATAATGTAGGTCGGAATTCTAAGTTAATTATAATATTATAAATTACCAAATTGGCTTTACAGAATACAAAATCCTTTTACAGGATTAAAGTACACGCAAAAACGAACTACGCGAGTATCGACTTCATATAAAAAACGAAAAAAAAAAATTAAAAATATTACTTATCTGTACGCACACATTCACTTAAATTTTTTTACACTCTAATTTTTTATTTAAGGTATGTTAGCCTAATTCTAATGTTGAGAAACTCTATGTTATTTCTTCATGTAACCCACAGACTCCAAAGACCTCATTTTTCAACAATTAATCATAAAACTTTTATATAAAGGAAATGTTGTCACGAGTTGACAGCGTTTTACCTTTAGAATAGGTAAAACAGATTCGAATTTTTAAAATTATTTTAATTTTCTGCATTGAATCGTCTTTGAGGTACACATATTAGCGTATATATATTAACTTTGGAAAAACATTTTGAAATCTGTAAAACCAATTAAAAAATTAATGTAATAAAAACATCTTATTCAGTTGGTAAAATTGACGCCTCCAGTATCCCCTTAAACATTTAATAAAATTTCTAGTTGCAGTAAAGAAGACATTAACATCTTGGATTAATGTGAGAAAGAATTTGAATTGAGTGTTACTAGCTCCAAGCAATTTCCGAGGCTATCAAAGTCGAGATACGATAGTTTCTTACGCCAAATGTATGCACAATAGCGAGATCGTGTGTATATTTACGTGTATCTATATACAACCGTGTTATATCGAGGATAAAAATTCTGTTCGGTCCGAAGTCCTGGAAAACATTCAAATTACCGAAATACAAGAGTACAAGCGACAGAGAGAGAAGATGAAACGCTTTGGCGCGTTCGCGATTGTTACGGAGGATAAACTGCACTCGCCTTTGCCAAAAATTCCGGCGGCGACTAGTCTCCTCGTCGTCGGTAGAAAACATGCAACGACGTCACAGGAAGAAAACATCATATTCGCAGACTACAATTGGCCCTCAGTACAAAGTTCGATTCTCTCGCACAATAGAACGCTAAGATTTCCTTGTATTTTACGACACTCGCACAGTCGTTGCGCGGAGGTTACGGTTTACGATCTAAACATCAGTGAGATTCCAGAGGAAGCTTCGCTTCGTCTCCGGGGCGGGCTCTATCTTTATTCCGATTTTATCCTTGCCGTAAAGTACGCCTGTCGGCAGACTTGTCTTCAATAGACGAGCGGTCGCAAGCGCGACGGAGCCTGATGAAAATTTTTCGCGAATTTTTCGTGCGAATCCGTGAACAAACTCGAAAACGAGCCGCGACAGAGAAGAACGAAAATTCCAAATTCGGGTTCTGTCGCGCACGTAATCCTTCGAGCTCGATATTGTATTTTTTACTGGTAAAATAGCAATTGGAGCAACGTTTTGTTTTAACAATTTATCCGCGATATTCCAGATTCAGAATCTTTATTTTCGTGATAAAAAGAGAAATGTGGAAAAATATTTTGTAAGAATCTACTTATGTAAATTAGATTTTGAATAACAGAATAGATATCTTTTTCACGTCAATACCTGCAACATCTAAAACAAGAATGAAAAATAAAGTCATAAAATTAATCGAAGATCAATTTCTCTTTTCTTGCTCCGCACGATTTAATACATAACGGAAAATATCTAGTGCTTCTCTTTTGCGTCACGCTCGACTAAAAGCGTAGAGAAATATTTTCTTGACTATGTATGATTCATCATTAACGATAGACCACTATCATTTTTTACTGAACAAAATTTATTTTAAGTTAGAATATCGGAGACGCTACATAAATAAATTTACAATAATAAATTCTTTATCTGCATATAATTCTGTAATATGTTATTAATTTTTATTTAAAAAATTTCTTATACATGAATTTGAATAATTTACCTTGAATATTTTTATTTCAAAAAATTGAATTAAGAGTACTCAATATATTAAACTTGATATTATTTGCAAACGATGCATAAAAAAAGATATAGAATAAAATTGATCTCTTTAATTAATACCAAAATAAATTAGAATAGTAAGTTTTGTTTCTATGTTCGCTCCTAAATCAACGTTAAAACTTCGATCAATGTAACGGTGATAGCAATTTTTATAATGTCCGAACGTTTGGACAAAATTGATGATTAATAATTACATGCTTGTACCTTGATTCATAATTATTTGAGTCTCGCGAGTTTTTATAATCACGTATTTATCGTATAGCTAATCGTCGTTTTACGTAATTTCCATGATACACGGGATAGTTAACGCCGCTACATCACCGGAAGAACTTAAGTGCGAAGTTTGTCGATGCGCCGCACTGGTTGGTACTGATTCTGTCGCTCGTAGCTGTGCCTCATGTCAGCTAACGCATACTTTGAGTCACCACAGGCAGATGCAGCGTGAAGCGACAACATTGGCTCCAGATGACTCGCGTCGAAACGAGAACGTGTCTCCCGTCGTAACGCTCGTCGGGAAGCAATCGAACGTGACGGCTGAGAGATACGTCGTCGAGATTTTATATTGCGATACTATGACTTACTGATAGTTGTGTCGCAGTAATACATAGATATTATACTTTAGCGATGATAAACTTTAGATAAATTGAATTACATGTCGAATATGCTTCCTCTAAATTTTTCAAATTAATCTGGTTTTTCATCAATTTTATTCTATATAATTAATTATTCCATAAATTCTGTCAACAGTAACACGTAATTATCGTTGAGGGAAAAATTCGTTTCTCCGATCCCCAAAATATCAATCACTAAACCGCAGGGAAGGGCCGAGTTATTAACGTGGAACGAACATATGGCGATCGTTGGCACGCGTCACACAATTCCCAAACGAGCGCTAGGTTTAGAATTGTGAAAGAGGATACGAGCGGAAATGAACGAAAGTTGTATATATAAAGGACGTTAATCGTACGAGGAAATATGACGCGACGACATAATGCGTTTATGCACATTTGTGGTGTTCTTTTTTATGGTTTAGGCGGATGGCTAAGAATCGTTAATCTGGCAATATGTATGCTACCCTATGGCTACGCATTACATATCGTATAGCGTTCAATAATGTTCTCCGACAAACCGTACTCCGGCAATGTGCATACAACGACGGGTATTAACGAATCAGATGTCAAGAACAGGCAGTACGTGGTCTTACCAATGGTATTCGTCGTACCTCTTCTTGCCATTCGGCGTTCAATGGTGTTTAGAAACGCGAAAGAGACCGCGATTAGAAGTGGTCTCCTTCAACAAAAGTCGAACTTACAATGGATGTCATACGAAAAAGGGGGGTTCCCGATGTCGGATACGCGGCATAAATCCACCTATTCAATCGCACTCCGGCGTTGACCTTCCTAGCTATGAAAATGGGTTAGGTGAGAGTACACGCGCGCGATTCAGGAGAGCGATTTTGTAATCGCCGCACGTACGGAATCCTAGGTATTTCATCGGACGTGTCTTCGCGAACGACGGTTCCTGCGCGGACTTCCGTACGTTCGCAAATTATTCTGGCTCTTCAATTACATCCTTCAATTGTTTGCATCGTTGAGGTTTTTGATTAAACGCGCAATATTTTCGCATAATTCTAATAAGTGACGATAATAAAATTCAATACTTAATATCGAATAAATTGAAAAATATACATCAAATATTAAAAAATTATAATATTATTTATTTCGATAGCAAGACAAGTTGCAAGTTGCACTTGATTGCCCACTTTGGACAAAATTTTTTTCTTAAAGGAATTTTTCAGAAAATACAAAATATTAATTCTGCGAAATTTCAGAGTTTCAAATAAATACGATCAGAATGAATTTGACCGATGGTCAAAATGTAGAAATTTCATTGCATTTTATTATATGACAATTCATTCCTGAAACAGTCAACCACATTGACTTGTCCCCGCGACAGCATTTTCCTTATATCGTCTCGCACACTGAGAAGACCTCTTGCGCGAGATCTCACGAAGGCGGTTTACGGGCTCGGTGACCGCGTAAAAAGGACCTTTAGATAAAAAGCGCTCGTTCTCGGCAGACGGTTAAACCCGTTACGGATATAGCTCGAGAAGAGAACGCGGGTGGGACGGAAGATTCGTATTTTCGAAGCCGACTGCCAGCATCTGTCGGCGGCGAACATGGAACGAGCATTGAAACAAACGCGCGGAACCAGCATGGAACACGAGGGAGGATTATCTCGACCGAGGTGCGTACTTAGGATAACAGCGAAAGACGGAAGTATATCCAAGGAAAATAAAAAGAAAACACGAAAGGATCTCAGTGAAACAGAATGGACAACAAACAAGTTGAGCTCTGGCATTAAAGAGAGAATACGCTTGTATATTTCTTTTAAAGAACTCGCTTTCTCTGATTTTTTGAATTAAAAGCAGTTTTAATCCGCTGATATATTTAACATAATATAGATGTTCTTTAATACTCGAAGAATTATTTAATATTTTAACACAAAATTGCTTTTTAATTTTTGCCATGTCCGTATATCATCACCGCACATTAAATACTCCTTTCAGTATTACGCAAGTTTCGATATACCTCCTACAGACAAATGAGATTTCATAATATGCACACTGTTTTCGGTTTGATGCAGATTATAATTCGTGTCCAGCATTGGAAACACCCACGTGCATTGCAAATCTAGGACTAGCCATAGAAGATCCAAGGCCAATCTATCGATCATTAATTACATGCGAAGCCATTGCCGTTGTGAAGCCCGATAAAAAAAGCATAATTGTGAGAATCATACCTTTACTTAAATTCAGATCAGTTTTCAAAAAGAATTTTATTTACTCTACGTTGTTTAGAAAGAAAATATTTTCTGAGCAATTTAAATAAAAAAAACACGGAGCGAGCGATTTTTTTAACAAACATACGAGCGCCCACATCTGACATTTTAACTTCAGCCACATTGATAATAGTGTAATAAATGTAGCAACAGAAACTATGTCCATTAATCATTAGAAACCCAATCTGATCTTTACATCGTCAGAAAGTTATAAATTCAGGAGTTTCTTCATTAACGATACTAATGTATGAAATATAAAGCCTCTGAGATTTTACAGTAATTAATTTCGTTTACACGGCATCTTTGTTAACAAAGTCCGAACTGAAGTTAGAAAGCTTATGAACTCTCCCGTGAAATCTTGTCAAACTTCCTTTAGGAATCTGTAATATGACAGAAAGAAAACGAAATAATAAAAATTTCCCTTTGAATAATCACAATTGAAATTAAATTGCCATAAAAATATCAGTGTTAAAATAATGTTACACTATTAAAATATCCAAATATAGAGTATTGATATTTTACTTTTAACATTACTTTAATATGATTATATTTAGAAATATAAAAATGTATAAAAATGGCAATACATATAAAAAAATATTGATATAATTGAGATGTAGAATAAAAATATCAGCCTATATTGCATTGAAGAGATGATACGTGGCTCTAAACGAGAGCGATCGACTTGTAATCAATAGATCTTAGGTTCGATCCCAATCGTCATCTCATATACGTATAAAAATGCTATAAACAAACGTCCAGCAGGTGTCGTCATAAGATAGCTCATTAATTGTGAAACATTCGAGAACTAGGTCAATAACACGCATTCTTAAAATAAGTATTAATTTGTAAAAGGCGGATATTTACTTGAGATTTGGCGAAGAACGACAGAAAACAAATTAAACTAAAGAAACTAATCTTTCACAATGTTTAACGAGTTGTTTTTCCCATATTAAGTAACGCTCTGAATTAGCTGCCCTTAAATTATTTGGTTTACAAATAGAAATACTATCAAAGCATTTGTACATTAAATAAACTAAGCCAACGCTAAAAGGCGTAAATATAAGTCAAACAATTTTGTCACGAAATGTCCTCCTGATTTCACTAACATCAGCGTTACTAGGCACTGACACAATAAAATATATATTGCGTAGAAGACTTTAAAAATATTTTATATTTATAAACATCAATAGTTTGCAATGCTAATTTTTTGATATTTCACCACAGACCACTGCAAAATTTTTCTGTATTTTCAAAGTATTTGTTCATTTTGCACATCGCAAAATATTGAAATATTTTCGAAAGACTAGAGAATGGTCAAATAATATCGATATTAAACTTGAGCGTGCCTTATCATACCAATTTGCGAGTGACGCGGATGACACGTCGACTGACACGGTTCGCCTACACTTCGCCGTACATATCGCTTCTGCCCACGCATGGCACGAGCCGTCTCTTCGTCGACGTCGTCGTCGATCATTCTCATTGAGTTTAACGCTTTCGAGCATCACTCGCAAAGCGCGTCCGAGAGACGTATACTCTACGCCCCTGCTTAAATCTACGCCACTATCAATTATCGCGTCTCCCCAGGCACCGTGTAATAGATCTCAGCGATATTTTGTCTAATTTTGCAACGAGCGATTGAGGCAAGTGAATTGAGACAAATTAGCGAAATGAAGGCGGACAAGTACGATCGATGTTACGGATCGTTCTAGCTTTAACGATTAATAATAATAATAATTGAAAGAAATGCGACGATCCTCACAGTTTCAATTTTTATCTCGAACATTTAAAAGACTTATTGTTAGACGATAACACTTAAAATGTGACACGGTCTCCCGTCACGTGATGCAAGCGGTAGCTATCATCCTTCTTTCTCATTCTCTTCTGTGCAGTATTCGCGATTTTATGCAGAACGCCCCAGGTGCACCGCAATGTACCTAATGCACTCCTGCGTACTCTCGAGACATGCATTACACATAGATGCATCGCATCATTGCCCATCGTCTTCACGTAAGCTTTCTTACTGCGATGCATCGTCGCGTCGTGTCGCTATGTCCTCCCGCAGCAAGAAATGCTTTGTTCGCTACCGTGGATAGAGACGAAACGATACTCATCTCCATTACCAGCCGATTAAGCCATTAAGTTTGATAATAGATTGTTTTCTACGCGGCCAACGAGCTAACGAAATTCAGGGTTCCGAGAATCCTAACTCTTTTCGTACCAGTACTTAAAAAAAATATTTTTCGGAGAAATGGCAAATTGTGTTATTACTTGAGTGTTAAAAGTCTGTTGACCAATAACGAAAAAGAAATCTCTGACAGAAATGAGAAAAGTGGACAAACAAAAATAATGCTGTAATTAGATGGTTATTGAATAAAACGTTTCTGAGAAACTTTCATATTCATAGCCGTAACAGAGCTGTAATTATCGAAATTTTGCAGTAATACATTTATCTTTTTTCTTTTTCTCATAAATTTCAATACTGCGATTGTCACGAAAAATGTTAACTTTTAATCTTGGTTTTGTACTTCCGCCTTTTTATTCGCGAATTAATTATAATTAAATTTTTTTATTTATAAATTTCTCTCTATTTTCCCTTTTATTAAAAAATTTTCTCTGAATAAAATGATAAAAATGTATTGAAAGATAGCATTAAATAAGTTATTTTATACAATTTGCGATATTGTATCTGTTTCGAAAGCACTCCGACTACCTCATTGCCAATTTTCGTAGTTCGTTGTCTATCTTTTTCTCTGTCCGAGTAATCCAACGGCTAATCCCACCGCGACGTTCTCTTTTCTGTCCTTCCGGAGAGAGCACCCGGTAGCTCGATGAAGCATTTTGACATCGACACAATGAGAAAGAAAGGTAAAGCAACGCGGGGCGAAGTTTCATTGCCTTTCTCGACAGCTGCATCCCTGCCCAGCGAACACATTCAATCGAGCGGCAGAACGAAGCAAAAGCGGCGAATTTTCCTCACATCCCACAAAATAAAGTCTGAACCCTACAGATCGCGACGCTTGATCGTGTGTTTGCTCCTCAACAATCGAAGTCATATTTCATACAATGCGAATTTTTTTTATTCCAAACAATTTATGATATTACTTTCTTTATCTGTTGCTATTATACGAGACACTTAATTCGGACATATAAACATGCGGAAAAATTAATTAAATTTACAAAACAACAAATAAGAGTATCTCAAATTTACACTGGTCATTGAATTGCAATTGCAAGAGTAACTTATTTTTCGATCATTTTAAATGATATATAAGCAAATTTGATTTTTTTAGTTTTCAAATTTAAAAAGTTAAGCGTATCGAGAGAGGAGTGAAAACATATTTCCAGAATGGATAAAGTTGTAGCTTTAATATTATCTTTATTTTTTTATTTCAGTGGTGTATAAATTTTAATATCTTATTTTAAGTCATTCTGCGATTCACAGAATTGTTTAACTTTGAAAAAGACTTTTCAATTTCAGATTGAAGCGCTTCAAATTTGCTAGATAGAATACCGCGTAGAAAAAATAAACGTCTGTTCTGTACAATAAGGGACGTTTCATGCAGAATGAATATTTCTCTCGCTTTACATTGCGCTATGGGATTAATTTAAGCAATTTGATTTTAATTTTATGGGCAATAGTCTATCCATAGAATACGCAGATTGCAATTAGGATAATTAGCAACGGAAGCGTTTGGGGTATCGATGGAATGGTGCCAACGACCTATGTCATCTGCGTGCTAATGCAATCGCGATAACAATATTCATCGGGATTGCACCGCATTGACCTGCCTCTCGCCATAGGATGATTCACTAAACCGGATATGGATCTGCGAGATTGTGGCAACGATCTGAACACAATTGAGTATATTATTAGAAAATAAAACTTATATTGGAAAATTTGAAAAAAATAAGGAAACTAATTTTGTTCTACAACATGTTTTGTAAATTCGACAAATGTTACGTGTAACAGAGAACACTGATATTAACTGATATTTTGATACTAAGCTGATATTTTATCACAAAATTTCGGCATCAATTAATATGATATTTTGCGCATATTATATCATTAAAATATAATATCGTGTTCATAGTTAATACGTTAAAAGTCTAAATAAATTATTATAACAGATATTAATTTTATGTAATTTTCTCGCATGTAAATACATTTTGACAAAATATCCGCTTTTGAGCGGATCGTAAATTCAGGCGCGATTACACGGACGTCGATAGTCAAAAATATAATGTTATATTCATGACATATAATGCGGAACGCGTTAGAGCACTAGTAAGCACAATTTATTTTCGAACGTTTATCGCGCTGTGCGATATATCGAACAAATTATTTCTATCATTGATTGTGTGTGCATGCGTGTGTGTGCAATACGATCGAAAATGGTAATGAGTTTCTACCGGTGTATACAAGCCTCGCGCAAACCCGTAAACTGTTATTACTCCATCAACCCTCGCCATTTCTACAAATGCATTCAGCATGCGAGAATGATGAATTTGGCATATTTACGGCTGTTTAATTGCCATCGAAATTACATATACACCAGCGAATCGATTATTAATGGTGGTATTTATGCGGAAGAGGAACCTAATGAGTGGGAAACGGGATTTTTGAATGCGCTTTAATTTTTGACAAATGACTCGAGCACGTGGATGATTCATCAAGTTGATTTCAAAAAACCGTTCACAGGCTCGGACGATCCGGTTAGGCAACACGAACTCTCATACATATGGAATGCAATTAATCTATCAAAAAAAAAGAGACAAGACTATTTCGAGATACGAAATATGTGTCCAACGGTAATAAAAACTCTTTCATATTCGGGCGAACAAAGTGCAAAACGTAACAGTTAATCAGTAGTTACAAACAAAATATTTAAACAGCAACATGTTTCAAAGAGCAAACGACAATTACAATGTTAAATTAATTACATCGCGCTACTTTGATTTTTTTAAAATTATTGAGTTTACGAGTCATCTGGTATTTATAGCATAAGCAACGACATGCCGCACGCATCACGTTTAGGTTCTTCGCGATATAACGGGCTACTCCGTTAATGCTGCGCTTTACAGTTAGCCGGTCGTGCGAATTGTGCATTTATAGTTCCGGCAAGAGAAGATCTCAGAAGAGATGATGTAAAGAGAGAAGGAAAGAATAGTATACGAATGTCGAGTAGCGGCTATAAACGAGAATTTCATTTTTAATGCTCCTCTAATAAACCTTTAATCGTGCGCGCGCGTGCATAAAGTACGACGCTCGCGTCTTCTTCAGTATGGATATGGCCATTGTAGCGACATAAAGCTAATGCAATTGCGAAATAATAACAGCGGGTGCGGTACTGTCCCGTGCGCTGAAGCGAGGTCGCGAAATCGGGTCGCATCGTATAATGAACAAAGGTAAAAATTCCGCGTGAAACGCTCGCTCGCTCAAGCGTGCGGGCGAAGTGCAGAAACGAATGCATTTGCTTTTGCCGATAAAGTCTTTATCGGCCGACGTTGTTACTGGCCGACTAATACACCGTCGATTTTATTACGAAGTGGGTAAATGGGACGATGTTGAGAATTTAACGAGCGACTTCGGTGTCGAATAGTAGCTCTCGACCGGACTACTTGAGCGAAGCTATACCATCTGGCAAAGCTGACATCCGCGACCGTAATCGATCGGGCGGACCTTCGATTTTTTCTTTATACAACGAGGTAGTTCACCTCGTGCGTCGTCCCGTCCGATTGTGCGAATTTTCCGATCGATTTCTCCCTGGGGCCGATATCCGCGCGAGACCGGAAAATCTCTTCTGTTCACTTTTTTCCCTCTCGTTGAATGAGGGGGAGGGGAAAGGGGAGAGAGAAAGAGAGAGAAAGAATATTAATATGCCTTTCCGATTGCTTCCACTCGATGAAACCACACGAGAGTAATTAATTTCCTTCGTTTGCGCGATACGTGGGAAGGAAGCTTGTGGGTCGATATACGTAATCGGGAATGCGAGATGTGAAATTTATTATGAATATTATCAAGATTCAAGAGTCGTCTTCAGAATAGTTCATTTTGGATACTGAAATGCAAAATACGACGAAATACTCAATAATACATTAATTTTCTCACGGGACATCTTTAAGAAAACTCTACTCTAAAATCTTTTCAATTGTAATATTTTTTTGTATAAAATAAACAAGATTGAAATATAAGGATTTATATTATGTAAAAAGAGTGATCTGTGTTTTTATGGAAATTATTTTAAAAAGATTTATTTACCGATGGTTCTTATGGATAAATTATTTGATTTATTGATAATTATTTCAGTTATTGACGTTACTGTAAAGCTTTCTCCCCTTTTCAGAATATTTTATGGATTTTAGATACAGCTATAACATATTCATAAATGCATGTATTTACAGATATCGAAAAATATGTTAGCTTTCAAATTTAACTATAAAATTCTGTTATTTCTGCGTTTCAATATCACTATGTTATTGAGTTTGTTAAAATAAAATGTTACCTAATCAATTTTTAATTGCAATATCACGAGAGTTTGCGCTGTTATAATAAAAGCGAATAGATAATATTTATACAAAAAACTAATATTTTTTTATATATTTTGAATACTGTTGAGACTTTTTAAAAATATTTTCTGCGACTTTAATTATAATCAATCATTTGAATGAGTATGATACACGCAAATTTTCTGAAAATACATATAACACGCAAATAACACACGTTTCATATCGAGTTTTAAAAAATGAAAGAAAAATGCAATACAAGCATCAAAAAATAAAAAAGACACAATAAACTTATCATTGCGCTTTAGTATAAACAGTTTGGTCTGAAATTCATCAAGGAATGACGGTAACAATTAAACTAACCATAATAAGCGTGATTTATAATGTCGATATTTCATACATAAATTACGACATCGATACCGACGTTTCGTGTGACAAAACATCTTTATGAATAAGACAATATGCAATCTGTCCTCGGTTCATAGAACGACGAATGAACGAAGTTGTGAATCAACCTTCTAGATGCCACTCCCCGTTACGAGCAAATACTTAATGAATTACACTGACCCGAAGAAGTACTCGGGTAAGTCAGTATCGTCAAGAAGGCCGCGTTAATCATCGATTAACAGCGATCCATTCGGTCTGAGTGTGCAACGATGTTCGGCTCGACAGTGACTCAACTGGCGATGATTCGCTCTCTCGGATCGAGACCGGAAATGCAAAGCGCTTCAAGCATCGATGCGGACGGATTTCTGTTCCGAGTGTCATATCCCGGGAAGCTCTATTGAAAGCCGCGAAATTAAATGAGTTTTAAGAAAGAAAAAATGCACAAAATTAAAAAAGAATATATGTATACACTTTGTTAAAATACTATTGTTAATATACTGTTGTATGTTTTGTTAAAATTTTATTATTTGATATTTATTCCTTTATATTATATGATGTTTTGTTGTTATATGCTAATCTATCTACTTTATTATTACGACATTTCTGTCAATGTATTTTGAAATATTATGTAGAGATGTAAGACAAAAGATTTCAGAGAATTTATACATTGATAACGATCTTAATTATGAGGCAACTCAGAAACCGAAAGACATGTAGCATACGCTGGAAAGGGTTGAGAATATATTGTAAGAAATCATCGAATGGCGAAAGAGAGTCGTCAGATAAGATCCGCGGCTTTCAGTACGCTGAAGTACCAAGTGGTAGCTTCAAGGTCTTTTTGTCGGTACCTTCACGGCCTGTCGAGCATTCCGAGAAGAACGAGAAAATAACGAGCTCTAGCGAGACTTGGATGCGAATCGCACAACGCGTGTACTAAATAAAATCAATGCTTCATTATAATTTTGCAACTTTTTTCGCAAAACAAACTTACAAACATTTCGTTTCAATTTAGCTGAAAATCAGCCGAATAGCTTCGTGCAATAAAACCGTTTTGTAAAAGAATTGTTTAATGGATTTGAGGCAGCATTCCGCAATTTGATGATAACCGCTTGTCAAAAATGATTTGTAGCGGTGGAAAGCGAAATCCTAGAGTTACGATTTGAGAAAGAGAAGTGATATACGATGCACCGCGAGAGAGAGAGAGAGAGAGAGAGAGAGAGAGAGAGAGAGAGGTTTAGCCTCCGCGAGGAAATGCGCGGAGGCTAAACGCATCGCCGACATAAAGATTATATATCTCTATTCCGTCTCCGCCGCGAGTGCGATTAAACATTTTCCCACCACGTTACATATCGTCCGGGCACTCTGACATTATTCATTTGCAGCTGGCGGCTTTTTCATGCAGCTGCAAGTGCAGCGCGCGCTTGTACGAAAGCTCGGTAGATTTAACCATCCCGAAGATTTATGCTGATGATATACGTTCGTAGGTATAATTACATTATAATGTTATCTTACGTCTTTTCTTTCTCATCTCGTGCCCCTTTCTCTTTAATATCGGATATTGCCAAAGAAATTTATTTTATTATTTTCATGCGGTCGTTCCACGCGTTGCAGAGGAAACGCGAAAAGAATTTCGCGATGCAATCGATTTAGCGTTAAGGCGGACTTTTTTTGGGGAGGTCCAACGTGCGCTCTGCCTCACATGTGACCGGAAAGAATAAATAAATCGTAATGTAAATCCCTATAAATCTCTCGCACGATCCTGCGCCGCCATCGCATTTACATTCAACATACTCCCATAAATTTTTATCGACTGCATTGACGAACTGGCGATCTCCTCCCCTTAATCCAACAATGGACATAAATTCCATGGCGCCCTTTGTCAGGATGCCTCCATTCTTGCTGGAGACCTTCTTTTTACACACGAGGGATATTATTTATACTCGTGTCGAACTGCGGTGGAAACCAATCGCGACGCGATTGATTGTTTAATTAGTTTTCTATAATAATCGGACAGGAATACTATTAGGGTAATTTAATTTAAACTCATCTAAAATCGATACGAATTGTGCCGCTTATCTAAAAAAAAAAACATCTGTTCAGAATTAGAAAAACCTCATTTATCATTTATCGACACGCTAAATTGATTCTGACTATATTTAAAGCTTTCAATTGTGATCTCTATTTAAAAAATAAAATTTCTGCTATATATATATATATATATATATATATATATATGAAATATTCCGAATTTAAATTATATTAATGAAAATTATGTTTTTTCGAAGATGGTAGCTAGCAATTGCAGTCTCGTTTACAATGAATAAGTCACCGAGCTGCACGTGGCAGTTTATGTAATTATGCTTTATGCCTCGGAAAGGTCGTCGATACAAAGAACCTGGTGATTCATTGCGTCTTTCTCAGCGTAAACGCGGTGACTGTCACGCTGTAATTTTCGCAACGGAATTTACTACGAGACGTTATTTTACAAAGAAATAACACCAGAATAAAACAAGTTTACGACCGTTCCAGCTCTGCTGTTTTCTCCGTGTACTTTTTTTATGTCTCATTTCCTGTTGCGATGATGAGCACATTGTTTTGAAAGAGGCGTCAAAAATTGCAGCATAAATATTTTAATAGGAAACGAAGAAATACAATAATATAAAAGAATATGTGTAAAAATTCCAATATTATATTGTACGATATTGTAAATAAATAAAATGTTTATACATGATTTTAATGCCATGCAGATTATTAAAAATATATATAACTTTTATTTTAATCGTTTCGTATTACGTTATTTTCCCGATAAGCAATCAAACTTGTTTGTTTATCAATTTTCGATAATAAACATAAAACATTCCTTTTTTTATAATACTTTGATCGTTGACGATTGTTAATGGACATTGTCGATGTTTGCACATTTATATTCACGTAATTACCAGTGAAATATCAAACAAAAATTGCTCTCCGTTGGAAAATACACCTCATATGTTGCAAATAAAATCACAAAGCGTCAAATTTTTCATCTCTCTGTCTTTACATGTTAATACGAAAAATGGTGCAAGCTCAAAAATACTAAAATTTTAGATTAAAAACTAAAATTACACAGCGTACGTAATATGACATGTAAGAATTAATTTGATGAATGTAGATTTTGTTTCAAAAAAATGTGCGCAACACACAGCAACACAATATAGAATATTCATGAAAATATTTAATTGTCTAGACGGAATAATCGTGTATAAAACGTACGTAATGTAACTAGTTTTGCTATTTAAACGCGACTCGCGAAGGGATCTGTTCTCGCAGTAGCAACATGACGTTGCAACACGAAGGAATTTTGTTCTGCGGTAAGAATTCCCAAAGAAACTGCGGATCATCTCGCACGAGAACGACGGCCACATGCGCTCAAAACGAAATCACACGACAATGATGGTGCTTGTCGCGTGGCCATGAAAATGCAACGCGCATCGTTATCTGCGGTACGAATAAAACGCATCGGACGATTCATCGATCGATGCATTACACAGGAATCGCTCATCAACCGCCCATTGATCATCAACTGATCGCATCGAGAAAAATTCATTTTCCTCTACTTAACACGTTAACTTATCATACAATTGGATAATTTTGTATCATTTTTATAGCCAGCATGCTATTTTAATATATTATATATATATTTTTTAAATAATTATTTAATATATTATTATGTTATATTATTTATAACATGTTATTTAATGTATTATTTATATTTATTCTTTATCAAAAGTTGCAATATTATTTTTACCGCAAAAAATAAAATCAGTGAATAGCATCATTTATAGATCAGCTGTCAATTCGATAGCAAGTTTGTTAAATTAAAATATTAAATTTGCACACTGAGTATTGAATATTCTCTCGCTCCTCTACTTTCTTTCACTGTCGGAAATCATCGTATAATCGGATTTTGTGGATATACGATACGCTCTTCAAATATAACTCACATCTATATTAATTTACTTAATCTCTCATTTAACTGTCTGTCATATGTGTACGAAAAACTAACGTAACTGTGGAGTTATTTATAAGGAAATCGAGAACACAGTTTGATTATCTGAGCACACAATGTACATAATATGACCATTAGGGGATTAAAATTTCGCGTTATATCGATGATGCAAATCGCAAATAAAACACGGAGAAACGAGAACTTTCAAACTAACGATAAAATGTTTACGCGACATGAATAATATTCATATCGTCATTGCCGCGTGAATTTAGCCGCGGATCTTTTCAAGTTCAAAACAAAGAAAAAATACAAAACGTTACATCACACATAGGAATAAATAATGCTACAAATTTCGCTTCGCATCTGCTCCGACATTAGCGAACGCATGTCGGAGCAAACGCATGCATAAACGAAAAAACCATACAGATCATATGAAATAAAGCGCAGGTGCCAGGAACGACCTTGAAAACAACACACCGAAAAGCACAAATGCGAACTCGCATCTTCACGCCGTATTTTTCGAACACGGCTCTTTCACGCTCATGGCCATAAAATCAAATTACCCCGGTCGCGACAGTTACACGCGACTACAAGACGCGTACGCGAGGAATCAGCTGGACGCGTCGAGCGTCGCCGCGAGGGAAAGTTAGCGGAAGCTCCGTAAGCGCAACGTAAGACACAAGGAGGAGAAAAATTGACGATGCGTGGACTTACCTTGACTGTCAGCGTGCGCCGTAGGGATGACGATCGCCAGCAGCAACGTCACAAGGACCAGCACCAGTTTGCACCTCGCCGTCGCACCACCGCCGCTACCACCTCCGCCTCCGCCTCCGCCTCCGCTTCCGCCGCCGCCGCCGCCGCCACCGCCGCCGCCGTCGCTGGCGACGACGCGTCGCGGATCGGCGCGCCGGGAATCGCGCGCCATGTTCCTGAGACTCAACACCGCTGACTGGGCTCGCTGCCTTGGACGCGTTGACCGCGGCTCACGCGAACGTCATGACAACACAATGCTCCTAGCGACGCACGCTCCTCGCACGTTGGCTGTCTCGCGTCTGTCGCTCGCGCGCGCACACACCACACTCACGTTACCGACCACCCAGCCCGACTGGCTCCGATTGCTCCGAACAGTCCGAACGCGCAGACCGTTGCGACACCTCTGAAGTCGGCCGACCGCCCCCTTTCCCCCACCACGGCGCCGCGGAGACGGCCGAGCGCACGCGATCGCGAGCGCGCCGTTATGCACGGAATTCAAACGTCAATTCGACAATATCTATTATTTTTATAATTGATAATTTGTGGAAAGAATAATTTTATTCGTATATTTGATGATATTCAGACTGGAGGGTTGATTTTGAGAAATTCTACCTTTGAAGACTATTGCTTTTCATTTTCTAAAGAAATTTATCAAATTCTTATCTTTACTTTTCAAATAAAATTTTTGTGAGAAAAATTAGATAAAATTATGAATCTTTTGATAGTTGATGAAGTTTACGCTTTGATGTGTGAGATATGTAATAAATGTTAATTAATAAAAGAATATTTTAAACACGATAATGTTTTTCATTTCAATAAAAAGTTGTCTGTTTATTTATTGATTTTTAATATTATACCGATAATATTTTAAGCATTTAAAAAAGTATCGAGAACTTAGTAACGATAAGTGGTTTCAATGTAAGTATCGATCAAACTTCATGGGTGGATGGTTTTGTTCGAGTCGACGATTGTAGCAGGTGAAAGTTTCTAAATCAGCTGGAGGTGAATATTTTATTCCTTTCGCATAATGGAAAATGTGCGAAAAGAATTAGTGAAAAGAATCGTAAACGAATGTAAAATAAAAGGGACATTAGTAACTAAGGATTTGGCTTCGTTTTTGGTAATTTAATAACCAATGGGATATTATTGAAACGCGAGCAAGATTCTAACCAGTGATTACAAGTGTTCTTGAATTTTTAGCTTTCTCTATATCAATTAAATCCAACGTACCGAATAAAAGAATATGATGAAGAAAATGCGAAAGTGGTTCAAGTTATAACGCAGAGGCTATGTGACCAAAGCCGACCCAGTCTTGTAACTTTGAAAAATCAATTATATTTCGCTAAACATTATCATGATAGAGGTAAACGTGTGTTTGAATTGGATGTGTTTTTTATATGTAGAAATGACTACCACGATTTCACGTTTCGCTTTTAGACGAAACTGTCAAAAAGCATCGGTTACGGCTGCACCAAAAAACTGGACCTCTGGTCGCCGAAATTTGCGAAACTAACAAATTGGAGAGTGGAAAGGATACGGAAAAGTTGTATCAGAAAATATTGGCAGTAATAACGCTTCTGAGCGGTTTGGGAAGTCCCACGGTCCCATCAATTCTGAGGTAATTGTCAATTACGTTTGCCTAAATTAAGAAAAATTTTAAATTAAATAAAATCAAGCAAAATCAGTAATATTATATGCTCTCATTCTATCTTCTCGATTATGAAAAATTTATCTTACGCCAAACGAGGCATTATTATTACGAAGAAATAAAAAGAAAGTCTTCGTCTATAAGCAGAATTTTTACTAACCAAAAAAATAATAACAAATATTAAATTTTATTATAATTATATGAAATCGTATATATGCATATCACATTTAATTTCTCTTTAAATCTAAAATTTAACAAATAATGTTATATATAATGTATTTAATATTAGGGAGGTTTCCGTGGCATTGCAGAGTGTCTTTCAGGCTTCCGAGCTGGCTCACTATGTGATGTTGCCGAAACGAGAGAAAGAGGAGCAATTAATGGAGTTAATGTGTTTAGTTGCGGGAATCCGTCTATTTAACAGAGATTGCCAACGCGGTGGCGAAGGAATCGACGATCGTAAGAGCAGGGAATAATTTTTAATATACGACTGACAGCCGAATTAAATTAGGCTTGAAGTCAAATGGTTTTAAACGGAGATGATATCGCGAAAGATGTTATAACTACTTGACAGCTCGCATCATAAGAA
>VBVR01002968.1:0-19704 GCA_011638315.1 Tetramorium parvispinum | reverse complement strand
ATCTTACTATGAAAACTGTCCAAAGAGTACTAGTGAAGAACTAGGTGTTTTAGTTTATGTTATTATTTTTATTTATGTAACTAAACCATTTTTATAGTTGGCGCACTATCTTGGTATCACTATTTTTGTAGGAAAAATAAATTTGGACAAAAGTTCTTTTTTTAGGCCTATTAGTTATACCGCTCACGTATCTATAAGAAATTTATTGCACTATCTGGCAGACGAATATCAAGTCATACAGAACATTCACATACATACACGCAGTAGACCGAATGCCACCGAAGTGATTTTCTGCGAGGAGACAAGCAAGTAAATATGAAACACGTTCTTCTTGCGATTCAGTGCGCGAGAAGAATAATTTCAAACACGTATCGCATTCACATAATTAAGATGCGCGGAGGCTGTTTATCAGATCGTTAAATCAGATAGCGGTGATTCCACGTTGAGTATATTCTTGTTGCCCGCATTTGATTGACGCCTACGTATCGCATACGCGTACGCATGAAGAGCTCATTTCACGTTCAATCGGAACTCGAGGGACGCGAATCGATGGACGGTGCGCGGCGCCGTCGACAAGTCGAGGAAGAAACGGAAACACGACGGCAAGAGGCAAGCGCGGCGCGCGCGCCGGCTTCGTCCGAGTCACGGCGCCGCACCTGGCGCGACTTTATGCCCGCGAAAATCTGCCGAGTAATCGACTCTAACATGGCCGTAACATCGTGCAAATTGTCGTGCTATACCATGTGCGCCGGTGTGCGCGCCGGCCACTCGAGTCGCGATGAAACGATCACGATCAGATCGGGCAGGCAGGCGGGCAGGCATGGCAGGTATCATCGAGGCAGGTAGTCGTCGGCACGACAGTGGGGTAAGAGGAGCCGGTTGCGGGAAGCACTGGAAGACGTTCCTGGGGGGGTGAGGAAACGGTTTGAAACGTGCGGCGCGGCCCACGGAACCTTTGTGAAAAATCGTGTTATAACCCTAATTTAATTTTATGGCCGGCATTACGGCGGATTGTGTTGTATATCGGGGCTCGGGCATAATGGCCGTATATGGCCGCGTATAATAATGGTGAAGGAGTGAGCGAGAGGAGCAGAACGAGGGGAGTGTGCGAACGGATGGACGGAGAGATGAGAGAAAGCGAGAGGGAGCTGGCGACGAGAAAGGGGGTAGGAAAGGGGGCTAATAATCAGTTGTAACGCGAACCGTCGTAAACCGCAAAACAACGAGAATCGAAAGAGGGTGTAGAAGAGAGAGAGAGAGAGAGAGGAAAAAGGAAACGCACGACCGGACAACGGCGGCGGCGGCGGCGACGGCGGTGGTGAAAGGGGGGGATTGTATGTTTATACTTAAGGGGTTGGTGGCGAAGAGAGTATCATTATCTTGAAAATAGACGGAGGACGGCGGGACTTTTTCGTCCACCTCGCTTCCCTCATTTCGACTCGCGGTCCCCTTCGATAGCCGTCAAACGTGACCACTTGGCGCCACCAATCGTAAAGCTCTCTCGCCAATCAAGCAGCAACTCAACCTGTTTGGTACACCAACTTCCATCTCTCTTTCTTCACGAAGCTACGTATAAATTATAATTATACGCTCTGAACACGAGGCTTGAACAAGTAGACCACTTTTTTCTACCCATCTTTCTTTTTTACCCCGGCGTAAGCTGTCTGTCTTCCTGCCTCGTGCTGTTTTTCTCGATTTTATCTTTATCTCGATTTACGTAAACAGTCTCTCTTTGCAAACGTTTTCATTATTCTATTTATCAAATACCTATTAATAAATAACAATGTTAAATTCATATTTATATTATTATTACACATTATCATTTATTCAACGTAATTGGTACCGACTCTCTTTTCGATTTTCAACGATAATAGACAATTATTAACTTTTTAATGAGGAGATGAGAATTTAATTTAAGGTGAAATTAAAATTTCATTCGAATAATTAAATGAAATATGTAATATTACGAATGTAAGAAATGTGAGGGAAAAGAGCATGCCTATATTTATTATTTATGCAATTTCTTTCAATCCGCGTTTTTCTATAGCCGCACTACTGTATATATATCGTCACATCTTTCTACTTTTATTTCCATCATTACTTTTACATTTTATAGCCGACTGCTATAGCGCGAAACGTTAATCTGTATTTTTCCAATTTAATTTGTTTTTATATCCAAAGAGACACTGAGCGCATTTAAGACCCGGAATATATGTGATAAATTTTACGCTTTACTCTCTACTTCCTCTTCTCTGTCGCAACGCGAGAAGGCGACCAGCACGTTCTTGCGAACTCTCGATTTCCAGCGCATCGATCGCAGCGACCGTGAAAACGGCCGATAAACTCGCCGTGCCGCGACTTTGGATTTTAACATTTACAAAGTGTGACATTAGTATCGATAAGTATGCCTGGATAGACTGCACAAGCTTGGAATAAAATCGATGTTTTATAAAGATAAATATAATTAATAAACATTACTACGTTTCTTGTTAAGTAAAATATGCTGTGCTAAATATAATAATTGAAATTTTCTATCCTTTTTCTATCTCATCCTTTCATTTATCTTCCTTTTATTTAGGGTTGCGTATAAAAGAATATTTACTAATTTATATAATATGGAAGGATTTTGGAATTATGCCAGGCAGAATTATTATGCTATTAAATTTGATGTACATCTATGTACATATATTCTGTGTATATCTAATACAATTTTCACAGATCCATCACCCCAAATTAAAATAGAAGATAATTTGTCACTCGCCACGTTGTAATACATTGATTTGCAAAATACAGATGTATTCAATTACAGCGGCGCTCAAAATAATTAATATTTCGAAAGTAATCGTTACGCATATATAATAACTATAAGTAGTTTTAGTTTCAAGTAACAAATAAGAGAACAGATAAATTACTTATCCTGTAATTGCTTCGCCAACGCCCAGTGCCCCTCACAGGTTTCCGTCCCCTCTTCTCTCGTTTCTTGCTCTCGTTGCTTCTTCTTTGCAGCATTAACGCACACTCGTGAAAACATGGTTAATTACGATCGCGCGCATACTAATTACATCAGAATACGATCGCGTGGCACTTTCCTGGCGTTCCATGACGTTCCCGACGTTAATCGTGCGTGACGCGCGTGTCAGTATACTGCAACAGAATAATAACGCCAAAAATGTATGGTCGCAGGAAGATACGAGCTCCGCTCTTGATAACCGCGACGTCTCGCAAATTATCGCAACAGACGAACGACGGAGGGTTCTTTTAACACCAAGATATAAGCCAAATTTATACTGCACGATTGATTAAATAATAGGTGTAAACTAATATTAGAAAATATTGAATATGCCAAGGCGACTTTATCGCTTTAATTTCTATTTCAAAGGACTAAATCACCGAAAATATCTGATCCGATAAAGCCGTGATATGAGTTACTAATCATCGTCGTTGCGTAATTGCTGGTTTTAATAATGTAATAATCTAATAATCAAACGATTTCAATAATTGCCAATTCTAAAAATAATGGAAAACTGAGAACGTTCGACATACCTATCTCAATATTTTGCACGCCACTAAAAACGAGCATCGCACGTGCCTGTCAAATTCGT
Source organism: Tetramorium parvispinum (assembly GCA_011638315.1). NCBI lineage: Eukaryota > Metazoa > Arthropoda > Insecta > Hymenoptera > Formicidae > Tetramorium > Tetramorium parvispinum. Next base: position 16,102 of record VBVR01002968.1, on the reverse strand, counting down.
TGCCGACGAAATATTTAAAGGTGAATCCAGAGATGAAACTAGCAAGAATGATCGATTCTTCTTCTCCTTAAAAATTTTCTGACACCATAACGCTAAGTTACAAGACTATTTGGCATATGACGAACAATCGCGAACATTCATGGAACATGGACGAATGTAGAGAACGCTTTTTCTTTGATGTACCGAAAAAAGATAGAGCGTATTCGTCGATGTAAAAAATTTATGCTCATTCGGACTCGCGGCGCCATCCATTCTCATTGAAATAAGTTTATTCGTGTTTCTTCACGCTCTTAATCTTTCAGGATTTACCTTTATAAAATAAAATCACATTAAATGTTTTTTTGTGCTTCAGATTAATTTCCATAAATAAGCTATTACCGCATGTTAAATTTAACACACATTTATTTAAAAAATATAATTTGCTTGACATATCGGAAAAATACTATATAAATTAATTCATTCTTATTACTTTCCTCCATCTTTGATATTCCGAAAGAAATAAAATGCGATTTTAATTCATCAAGAATTGATGAATCTCGATGATGTTAATAATTTAAGAAAACAAAATTGAAATTATGATGATATATTTTCTTTATTTATTAAAATTACACGATTTTATTCTTTTCAAGATTAAAATATTTAAAACAAATGAAATAATAAATCTAATAATTGCCTTTTTTTCGATCGTACTAAATCGTATGAAAATCAACTTTAAAAGTTTTCTTCAAAAGTGCAGATTTAATATTAGATTTAAAATAGGATATTTTGTCAATTTTAAGTGGGCTTAAATAGATCATTAAAATTTCCATTTGAAAAAGGATTACATAATTTTACGTAATACTGGTTTAGAATTTAAGTGAAATAGTTGAGAAAGTTAGTCCATATTGGTTGCCAACATCTTCGAGAAGCCTTCGTCGATGACCTTCCAGCAGCGGTCCAAGAACATCTTCTCGTCGGGAGAAGGAAACCGTATTGCCGCGAAATTACTATAATACGTCGCTGGTATCGGCGTCGAGACAAGAGAGAGCCGCGTATATTCCGTTATTATTATTGATCGGCTCGAAACGATATTAAAGTGGCTAGGGGGACCACTCTCTATGTTTACGCCGGTTCGCCCGAAAAACCATGAAATTACTGATAATCGGCGTAAGCGGCCGCCATGCGGCAACGACGCGCCTTCAACAATAACCCCTAACGCTATAATCACCCCTCTCTCCCTTCCCCTTATCCGTATAATTCTATATACGCGCGAATGTTCACTTCCTTTCTCTAGCCTTTTAATTCTGATCTGATACAGTCGGATTCCTGATTGTTTATTTTTACATCTGTGCGGGTTTTGAAACACATGTTTTTAAAATCTTAATTTCTTCGGAGCAATGAAACCTGAACATCGACATAATTCCTATAATTCCTCTTTCGTAAATGAAACTTGACTCTATCAAAATGACAAACCATATGTGACATGACAGGATGTCTTTAAAAAAAACATATCGCATATTCGTGATTTGAGCGTTACGTATTGGCAATGTTAGTTGCTAAGGTATTAATTTTTATTTTTATATCATCGATGCTTTCTTCTTTTACATCAGTTTCACAATATTGTGATATTGCATCTGTCGAAAAAAATTATCAGTTTGGATATATCAATGTAAATGATGAAATAAGCTGTCACACTTTGAACTGTATTTTCTTGATGTAAAATCACATAATTATTTAATCACAAATCAAAATGATTTCTAAATGCGGATTTCATTATTGTAGAAAGGAAGGAATATCTTTCTTTATTCATGGAAACCGAAATGCGAATACCAGAACATTTTCCTCCGTATTTACGTAACGTATTACGAAAATCATAAAGAAAATAAGGAACGGCTTTCATTCTGCAATCAATGCAAGATCGATGTATTACAGGCTGTAATTTACAGCGCGATCAGAATATTCAAGTTTAACTGAGAAAAAAGGACTTTGCTACTTCGTAATGTACGCTCGGGTACGAAAGCAGCGTCGCATCACGCGTCGGATCCTTACGAGAGCGGTCCCTTTTTCCTCGATCACGAGGGAGCGACTCGGGGAAAATAAAGTGAGGGAGAAAAAAGTAGCGCGGACGTAGCCGAGAGAGGAAAGCAAGGATACGTCGTGCGTGTACACGCGTATTCCCGCGAGCGAACAAGGCGGCAGGGTCAGGCCGGGTGTAGGCAGGAGTTCGACTTCGGCTGCCGGCCGCCGTAAAAACGTCAATTAAAGTGTTTTATTTGATCCTTCGTTAGAACGTTGAAATGGAATTTTGATTTATGGCTGCACCGCTCTGTCCCTCTTTCTCTCTCTTTCCTTCTCCCTCTCCCTCTCCCTCTGCGTATATATGAGAGCGGAGAGTGCGTCCGCGCGCATACGCGTAAATAAAATAAATAGGAGGCTATAATTAGTCGGCGGGTACCGGCCGGCCACTCCGCCGCGATCGGTATACACGACCGGTTTTGTGGGCTCGGTTAAGTTCGACAAACAAATTCCACGACTCGTTTTACGCCGATCCTCAGAAAATTCGGACCGGCGAGCGAGAACCTCGAACCATGCCTGACACTCGACCCGCGGAGGTATCGAACCAAATCTCGGACCTATACTCTCTTGATTTTGTCGCTGAAGCCGCTGCTTCTTTTCAGCGAAGGCCGTAACAGAAACTTTGTAACAGATTTCTCTCGTTCGAAAGTGGCAATGTTACACGGATGATTGAGAATATATTTAAGATATTAATTGCAGAAAACATTAATCATAAGTTTTGTATTTTACAGATAATGAAAGTGACCTTAATTGTAAAATCTTTCAACTATAGCTTTAATTAATATTTATGCATATTTTAAGTATTCCAGACGTAATAAATTCGAATAAAGATCTGTTCATATGAATGCAAATTAAAAATTTTCTAGTAAACATTACACAGTGCACACATATTAATTGAAAAATAAGATTTTGTTTCTTTAAATTTAAATTTTTTATATTCTGTTTCAAAATTTAATTTAATGCTCTTTGGTTTTTGATATAAAAATAAAAAATTTTGTATCTAATTATGACATCAGATAGCCTGAAGTTTGACTAACACGCTTTTTTAAATTTAAATCTCTAAGGTAAATTAGAAAATGCACAGAAATGTCTACTAATTTTATGTCGCACAATCATACCTTATCATATTACTACGTATGATGTAAATTTTCCAATAGCTATTGTAAAGAAGTTCTCAACAATGAAGGCGAGAAAGAGAAATTTGCGAATATCGATCATCCTAAGGGATTCGCGGCGCGCGCGGGAAATCGATCGTCCTGCGTAAATGCCGTGGCATCCCGTCCCGATGAAATTCTTGCGCGCGTCCGTCGCGCATCGATCGATTTATTATCGCGCGAAACGGCGCGCATTCAGAAGGGCCGGCGAAATAACACGCGCGGCGCGAGCGAATGACCGAGTTAAGTGAAGAAGAGTCGCACCAGCCGTCCCACCAGCCGGCCGTCCGAATGTTATTGTTTATTGTAGCCGAACGACAGCTTGATTTATCATGCGAGCCGGTCACATCCATGTGTGAAATAGTGGCATAATCCCGTTGATTTGTGGCGACCATTGTTCGCATCGGCACTCCGCTAAAGGTATTTTTTCTCTGTTTTTTTTTGTGCTGTTGTTCCTTTTGCTTTATTTCGGATTATTGTCTCTTTCGCGTCGTTCCGATGATTTCCGCTTTTCGCTCGGCGCTTCGCGAGACGCGTTTAAAGGTCGCATTAAATTGAATGCGCTCGGTCGCCGCTGAAATTTCGTTCGCCGCCAAACGAGATCTCTTTTTCTGCCAAATAGACATAGAGATCATGTGTATTCGTGGAAAATGTTGCTGGAATAAAATTACTGCCATTTTTTTTTTAATCACATATTGCGCAATACTTCATTTTCTTCGTTAAACGCAAAGTGTGCGATGACGAATGTCTGTTTCTTTCCCTCTCTGCCTTTCTTTCTCACAAGACATTTAATGTCTTTGAATATAAATTATCAGAATCGTCACTTTTGTGCATTGATAATCACAATATTATGTCGAATCACCGCTAAATATCATCTTGATCTCAGACCTTTAAAACTTAAAATGTCAGCACCGCTGTAAAGAATGTTCTCGTCGATTTTCTTAAATTGACATATTTAATTAAAAGCTTTCTAGAAATTGAAAGAAGCGGTCTAGATAAAGGAACTATTAATTTTCTAGATTTTTATCAACTAAATTTCCCTTGTTGTTTTTCAACGGATTCGTTATTTTCTTATGTAAACAAGAAAATTATTTCGAAGTCTTTTTCCCTTTCTTCCGTCCTCCCATCACTCTCTCTTTCCTTTTGGGTTATAAACACTTATATCTACCCTAATGACATATTTAAAATTTAATCGAAAATAAAAACCTTAGAGTAGCGATATTAATTAATTATGTTTCCTTGAATAGTTTGTTTCCAATAACTTCCTACTTAAAACTTTACAATTTATTTCATTCGTTATCTCACTCCATTCATATGCGAAAGAGGAAAGTCTAATCGATTTGGACACGGCAGATTGACGGCGCTGGAAATTTCAGAGACGCGAGCTACGAAATAAGTGGATCGTACGCGGAGGGGGAGAGAAGGAGGGCCTGATTCCATCATTTTACGAGGTGCTAAACGTGAGAGCGTCTTCCCGCCAACAGACACTTCTCGGTTTTTGCCATCGGAGATTTTCCTTCGATCTCTTTTTCACCAGGCGTCGCATCGGTATGGCCGCAGCGACGCTACTTAATTTTCCAATTAGCATTGAGGCGCACTGATAAATTGTCGGGATAACACGATAATGATAGAGCGATGTCGAATAAAAGAAAGTGCGCCCGTTATTTCTCCGATGATAGATGCCGCACATTATCGTCGCCGAGATCTCGGCCGAGAATTTTCCCCGATAACGTGAAACGCGTATGTCGCGCACCAAGTGCGTTTTCGAGACATTTATGACGCGTGTCAAAATCGATTCGACAATTATGTAGCCTCGCGCCAGCCGCCGCGCGCTTTCAGTTATTTTTACCAGTGCTGGTTTTCTCCGTGTACCTCTTTTTTCTCTTCCTTCCTGCGTGCCGGAATGCGACTGGCACGCGGAAAATAATATGCGAGAAAGATCGCTCGCGATTAACGCTTTCACGGCCGAGGAAGTCGGGGAGTTTTATAAAGATAACGTGTCCGGTTTCACGATGACGTGAAGAGGAGTCAATAAACGCGGCGAATGTAGGCGTAGCATCAAACAAATTTATTGCGCGAAAGATATATAATCATCGCGTATTTATCACTGTGTGTTTGAACGCTCGTTTCCCTTTACGATGCCGAAAATGTTGAAACTCGCGCGTCGAGCAAAAAGATTCGCTGCTCGATAATGTTTCTCAACTTCGCGCGTCCAAGGTGTCGGCGATTATTTGTGGAAATGTGTAGGAAGCTAAAAAAAAAGCCATCCTTGTTGTAAGCCCGAGTCCGTAACGTATGTCTAATTGAATTCTCTTTGGTGAGATTCGGCGCGAGCGAAGTAATTGCGAATCCTTCAGCCGCTAAAACAGTTATACGGGCGGTGAACCGAAAAAGCCCGGGTGGCAGGCGACTCGGCGGGTCTCCCTGAGCCTCTCTCGGTAAATATCTTGTTCTCTCGTAGGTAAGTAGCCGCGTGGTCATCAATAAGCTGACCTACTATGCCTCTTACGCGGACGAGTATTATGGCGCGAAACGGCGGGCGGTCCCTTCCGTTTGACGAGAGCCATTCATCCTCATCCACCTACGACGATACCCACACATCCGCGGCGGCGGTAACACGCACGCACGCACGCGTGTTCTTCCATTGTGCATCCATCTATCACGTGTCAGAAGTAACGCGGCTTAGGTGGGTCGATCGGGGCCGAAGGTAGAGGCCCCTGTATATATCCTCCGACGAGGCGAAGTCGCACTGGCAAACTCGTCGATCAGACCTGTCGCTAAATGCGCGGGGAAACACTCGCCGGTAAGCAAATGCGAGTAAACAACGGTAGATTTATGACAGCTGCCACAGCACGATCTCGCGATTAGATTGGCCCTTTGACAGCTTTTATCGGATTCAAGATATTATTTTTATTTACAACGGAAATGTGATTTATAAGCCGGAGACGATTAAGACATTCGATATTAAGTTTCTTAAAGAAATAATCGTATAATGCCAATTAAATCATTTATTTTCATATCAATTAAAATTATGATTATTTAATTTGAGTCGCTAATGTAAATTGAAAAATACGAGAAAAATATCTTTTCCTAAACTTTTCAAAGATCTGATACATAGCTATAATTAAAGAGACGCGATTTTTTTATATGTAGGTAACTTATAGAAACGTGGAAGATATTAATTACGGGAGATCAATCTTGATAAAGCTCTATTCCGTTTCGACTTCAATTAGAATTTTCATTCGGTATTCGCGTTCAATTCCTGTCTCTGCAAACGTAGAGCGAGACGCGTAACATCTCGCTGCGTTAACGGGATATTCGACCTTAGCTCCCGGCGTTGTCCCTGACGCGGAAGGGCCTCTAGTGGCAGGAAACTCAGGGCCCTTTGGCGATGACCTGCCAACGGCTCGCGCATTAGCTCGACAGATAGCGGTGCCTAATCGGGCCTCATAAATTACCAAATTAATATCCCGCGTTGCCGACGCCAGGCTATCCGTCAGGTGTCAGCCACGGTGCAGATAGCAGCCGCCTCCACCTACCTACCGCTCTCCGTCTCCCTGTACCCCGTACATCCTCTAACGTCATCTTCCGCGCTTGTTACTGACGGACGGACATTCTCTTAACGAACGCCCGCGTGGAGAACGACGTGACGACCGATGCCGCGAGAAGTGTGAAAATACTCTTGACCGATAACGGAGCTAATCATTGATCGCGATTACATATGTATGTAGAAAGAATTATATATTTATTTTAGATATTTAAATATTTAATCTTAACGCGGAGAATAAAAAAATATTGGCATGATATTGGAAATATTGGAAATCGTCAATGGGCATTCACATTGTCGGAAAAATGTAAAATTAATTTTAACTTTTTTAACAGGTTCATTGCAATCTTTAATTAAAGTTTCGCTAAAATTATAGTGAATGATTAATCTTTTATTTTTATCATTGTGGCAACTATTATCAGTATTATTTTATTTTTCTCAAAAATGAATGTCTATAATATTAAAACGTTTGGAGTGTTACTCGATGAAAATGGCTCATCGGGGAGCTCATGTCACATTGGCTCGAAATTAACGGCGGGAGTAGCTCTATGCCGGACCGTGAAGGCTTAAAGGTTTCTATCAATCTTAAGTTGCCGACGACAGGCCATCCGTCCAAAGCCAGCAACACACTGAAGTAGCCATCTCTCCATCTACCGCTTTCTATATCACGCTCCAACGTCATCTTCCGCCTCTGCTGGTGACGTTCGAAGTTCCCCGAGCGAGCGTTCTCCGTTACACGCATATTACGGCACCGCCGCGGTGCATGAAAGCTCCGCCGAAGTTGCGCGGTGAAAAAACGGAGAGGAGAGAGAGAAAAAAAAAGATTCACCGGCTCTCACCGTTTCCGATGCATCGCGCGCTCCGACATGCGAAAGATGACGGACAAATTACTCTTTCATTAGTGACTCGACCTAATACTCGATACTCGAGGGCGAGTGGCATTAACAAAAGGTGCTTAAAGGCGCCCGTCAATCTCGAGTCGCGAACATCCGAACATCCATCAGCTTTCAGGCACACGCTGCGGTTTCTACGTATCAGAGGCTGCTGCCTCTCCCTACGAGCGCGCTCTCGCATTTTCTCCACGGCCAGATCAATATCCACGGTGCAACAATATACTCAATCATATCTTTTCTCATACATTCTCGTATCGGTGATTTAGTTTCGGACATATCAGTTTCAAGAAAAACTTGACCGATTATAAATTAATCCATCAGCGGCATATCACTTCACATATTGCTTCTGTCATTGATATCGAATAGTATTTCCACCGCGTTCTCAATCAACGCCGTTAAAAAATTTCAATTTTATCTTACGTCTGCGACACGATAATGCATGCGATAAGAATAATATTTTCATCTGGAGAACTCTTGGTGGCTCTTATCCGACTCTATCGATTAAATCTTTTATTTTTTAAATCGTAGTATGCTTTTCCATTTTTCAACGATACTTGAGCTACGTTGGTATCTGCCCTGCGCGGCGAACGAAAGGTGCTTAAAACACCATGCGTCAACCTTGAGTTACGATTGATAGAAAAGGCATCGCGGGCGACCAGGAAAGACACTCGCTCATATACGTACGTGAAACCGAGGCGAGGGGACCACCCAGAGTGTCCCGGTGTCCTACACAAACTAACGGCGCTCGCAGGTATGCGAGCAGGAATACGTTGTCTCGTCAGCTCGCGTCCACTCCCGCTCCTTCCGCCTCCTTCGTCGTTATCCGTTCCGTTCAAGCCGCCCACGCGTCACGTATAAACGCATAGAAAAGAAGCGCGATAGAAAGGTACCTGCGTATCCGCAGGTCATTATGTCGCTATTCCATGACGTTTAGGATATTAGCTATAGCTGCAGGTAAATCTTGGAACAGCATGGAGCAGTTGTAATGTATCTAACTTGTTGCGAGAGACGCCTCGTACTCGATTGATTCTTCGTAAGTCTAGAACAGAATTATTTTCTTATTGAGCATTTACAATCTTAAAGACACATTGTAAGGGTTATTATTTTAAGTTGTCTATTAAAATAGAATTTTATATGAATATATATTACTCCAATTTTTTCTATTGCATTTTGACGACGTTTGGCATCATTTATCATTGAAGACTTTTATTTACGATAATGACAGCATAAATTGACGATTAATTAATTTTGCACATATCAGATCATCAGAAGATGCAAACTATCATATTAAATTACAGCTGTCGTTGCCGTAAATGCTACTTTTTAATTATTCAAAAGTTCTATATACGTCGTTCTTGATTGTAAGTTATTCAATGAAATGATTATCATCTAATTCTGGTCCATGTTTCTAATAATGATTATATCAAATTTTGCAGTCAATTGATAAATTCATACCGCAACCTACGAATTTTGAAGCTAACAAAGCTAGTTTTTTTGTCAGAATTGTTTATGAATCTATATTCTCTCATGAGTCAGTGTATTTATAAACAATATTGGGTATTGTAATTTCTGTTTTGTAAATCTGATTTCCATTTTATTAATTTTTATAATTATTCGCGATATATACCACTTGATGCTGCTTAGCATAGATGTTCTTCGATCTTTGCTATTGTGATAGCGACAATAAATAAAAGAACAAATACCTCGACAATTATTACTCTGTTTTCAAAATATCCGCGCTTCAAACTCTTGCATGAGATGGAGGTGGCCGTGACGGAGTGACGGCACGTCGTAGCGAGGAGGTAGCCAAAGAAAGTGGGAGGCCAAGTTGGCGGAGGACCGAAGAGGGCCGACGCGGGTGAGAGAGAGGAGAGACGCGCCGCGAAAAGAAGGGGCAAGAACCGCTTACGAATTACGCGACGGGCAGCCAGCTACACAAACCGGCTCCGGGCTACCTCTATGCGACACGGCTGCCAATTAGCGGGCTGACATCGACCTGACTGACCACCGTGCACCGCCGACCAGTCGTTTCTTTGGCTCCTTCGAGGTTTCGCGTTCTACCACCACCATGTCGTCATCGTCATCGCCATCGCCATCTTCTCCTTCCTTTTCTCTCTCTCTCTCTCTCTCTCTCTCTCTCTCTCTCTTCTCCTTCTGTCATCGGCGCACTTTTTTTTCGATGCTCCGTTTTCGGATCGCTTTCAATTTTTCTGTCTCTCACGCCCTCGTCACCGCGCTGACGGGTGTGCGAACGCCGAGGTGTGATCGCGGCACCTGTCGAACCTATGGCTTTTTACGTGCGTGCCATTGGACGTGCGCGGCCTCGAAATGCGGGGTCCGATTCGGGCCCGGACTTTCCACCGCTGGACCGGCAGGCGGCGACGTGACCGGACAATGGACGCGCGTGCACGCTGAATAAATCTCTAAGCGGTCTCCCGGCTACTAGAACGATACCTGTGTCGGATGCGAGTGTAGGGACCGCTCTATTTTTCACTTCCGATGCATTCAGACAGCAGTTCAGTTGTAACATGGTAGGCGGTCACAATCCTAACTGAAGCTTATGTCGCGGAGCAACATAATATACAGAATCCCTTCTTCCGTTTTTAATTCGCCCCGGCACACATTTTCGATGCAAGAAACATATACTGCTATAATGTTGCGGACTTTGTGACATTTTAGCCAAGTTGCATGCCTCGACTGCTCATTACATCTTCCCCCAAAAAAATATATATAAAAATTTAAATTCGCCAATTAATGCGGCCTAAGTTGCACTTACATTGAATGTTAAAAAGTTAACATTTTAGAACTTTAGGCCGAAGTTGTTCCCTTAAATATCCTCTTTTAAATGTGCACAAAATGCAAATCCCGACTCGCTCGTTTGAATAAATTATAATGCGCGTCTCTAAAGTTGCAATGCTTATACGAGTAGAATTCAATTAAAAGTCACCCTTCAGTCCACCATCCCGAATCAATGAGAGGTCTGATTGGCCTGGTCGAATAATCAGCATCGCGCGTAATTATCGGCCGCGCACTGCGCGCTTCGGCGTCGCACGAAAATGCAATAAAAAACGATGGCGCGTCTAATAAATTGTTTCCGGCACGCAGAGCGGCCCGCTCGGTTAAAAATTCGCGATATCGGGTAGACGGTGGTATCGGGGCCCCGGATCGACGGGTTTCTCAGCGAAAGCGCGACACCTCTCGCCGGCGAAAATGGTAATGAAGAAGATACAATCGACTGGACGCCGCCGATTGTGCGTTTCGTTCAATCGATTCGGTCCATCGTCGAGGCAAGAGTCACTTTATGAATATTAACGACCACCGGTTTTGCGAGGGCCCTCGCGATAATTGTTTCTCCGCTCATTACGTCGCGTGTGAGGTATTTACGCGATTTGATCGTGGTTTCGCGCGCCTATAAAAAAAGGGGGGGAAGAAAGAGAGGGCGCCGAGCACAATGAGCATAAATAAACTTAATTCGCACGGAGGAGTCGCGTCCGCGCCTTCGGCGCCGCGTCGCGCACCTTCCGGGAACGGCCGTCGAGACGCGGTTAAGTAATTGACCGTTACATATGTAATTTACTACCGCGCGTACCGTCGGATACACCGCTGACTTCGAGTGCTCCGAGGAACCCCGAGACCCGTAGCGGCACGTTTAAACCGTCGGATCAATGCCGCTTTCGACGACAGGAGGATGAGGGCTCGATCGAGGTATCGATACGCGCGGCATACATCGCGACAATAATTATTACGTATGTCAGCCGGCATTATTCGCGGCTTTCTAAAAGGCCAATGAAAATTTCGTGCGTAGCCGTTACTTCTTCCCTTTCATCTCTCGCACTCTCTCTCTCTCTCTCTCTCTCTCTCTCTCTCTCTCTCTCTCTCTCCTCTCCGCCAACGTCGATTTTTTCCTCTCCGTTTTTTCTCTTTCGATGCCGATGCAGCTGCACGCTTTTCAGTGGTGGGCTCGCGTCACGTCGCATTACGGAATGATATTTGCTAATTGAGCACGAAGATAAAACGACAACAGCGGCCGGCTAATAACCGGCTTCGCCGTCCCAACTCTCCATCCCTCCGTTCTTTTCTCTCCCTCCCCCTTCTCTCTTTTTCCGTCTCTTTCTCGTGCGCGCGGGCCGACTCCCGCGGGAACGGATAATCATACCGTTGAACCATGTCGCACCTAGCTGCGACACTTCGGGATATTATGGGTCTCGCAGTCCTGGACTATCTCCGCGTTTTATCGGTTCGTTTCCTCGTACCTCTAACTAGCTTCGTGCATGAAAAGCGCGCGGTCCAGGCCCAGTTTGCAATGCGAGCGCATATCTCGACAGCGGACGCAGAGAAATGCGAAAATTTCACACAATAAATGTTACACGCGGGGAAATCGAATATCTCTAACGCGCGAAGATCGCTTTTTCTTTCGGCACATTGATCACTTGTAAATAATGATGTCCTTATGTAAAAAAAAAAGACGTGTTTCACGACGTCTAGTTGTATCGCTTGAATCTTCATCTTGAAGGCGATTTTATTTCTGCGGATGATTAGTTCGCAGACCGCACGTGCAAAGCCACTGCGACGAGGCACGCGATGGATATCGCGATCGTATGAATCTATAAATTATTGACTTAAATGGGTCACGGATCGAACAAGACACCGAGTGTCTGCGTTGGAAACGAGTAAGCTCGCATAAAGTGAATGAAGCGGAAGTCAGCGCGCGCGCACGTGCATCGTTATCGGCACGTCGTTTTTAGTCTCGCGAGCTCATCTACGCGCGCCGATTAATTATAATTGCTCCTTTCAGATATACGCGAAACTGTGGGCGACGTTCTGCGACTATTCCGCGCGAGCGCGAGAGATATCGCCACGCTTCAACTAGTTAATTGAGCAGTATTAATGTTTCAGAGAGACGAAAGTTCAAAATGTAAACGAAAGTAGAACAAAAAATATTTAAATAGATGCTAGATGCAGGAGAACTTATTTATGAAGATCGATTGTTAAAGTTTTTTAGCAAAGTGGACCAGCAGACTGTTAAAAAAATACATATGTATATGTATATCTGAATTTAATGTTATTTTTTTCCGAGCTAATGTACATGTACTTCGTTTATGGATTTTACAATAGGATCATTGTTCCTAAAAATATTTCACAATAATAGTTGGAGTATTTCACATCTCTGCGTTTAAATCCGAGAAATGTCATACCGACGACATTTAACTCAGAAAACGTGTCGCGAGTCACAATGCAAAATGCACAGTTTTAACCGGTTAAACTTTCAGGATGCATTACGAATACGTCAATCGCGCGACGATGAATTAATACCGTTTTACTTAACTATGCCGTCCGTATTCAAACCCGACAGGCGTCGAGAGAGTCGGTACGGTCCTGGGGCGATAATAAAAATGAGAGAAGCGAGAAGGAGAGCGTGTTGCTCGATCTGACGGCTGATGGAGACGTCTTCGTTCCAGACAGACGCCTCGGACGCTCGCGACGTTTGATCGACAGTTTCTTTCCTCCTTTCGCATGCGTCGCGCCCGATCAAGTTCTCTGCCTCCACCTCTCTCTCTCTCTCTTTCTCTCTTCTTCTCTCTCTTACTCCTTTCCGTCCCACTTTCGTCCTCCTTGTCCTCCTCCATCCCTCCTCCTCACAGCGTTCCTTCTCATCTCCTTCTCGCACAATCTCCAGCCTCTTCCGAAGTCCGAAGGAGGCACTTCGCGCCCCGCCGTCGTCATTCGTGTTTTTGTCAGGGCGCCTATAAATAGGTTTACCGCGCAGCGCCTTTGGACCAGCCGGGGCCAGCTTCCTCGCGTCACACGGTCGTCATGAGATCCAAGGTCGCGTCACCGACGGACCCGAGATCGCCCTTTGTCTCGAGTCTCGCGTAGGCCGCTCGGCGAGTTCGGATGACTGCGTGACGTTAATGCAATCGTTGGGTCTGATTTGCGAACCCTCTGTGAACATAATTTGAATTTTCCGCTCTGTAGAACTTTAATTCTCTCTACCATAGGCCCCGCCGATTTACATACACGTGTAATTGACTTTCCATTTGTTGTTTGTTTTGTGCGTACATTAATACATTTCACGAGTGGGAGTGTATCATGGTGCGGTATAGCCTAATTGCTTGGCAATTCAAACTTTGATTTTCTTACCGAGCCCTCAGTTGAGATATTTTTGCTACGTGTGCGTATAGCGTTCGAATGAAGTTTGTGGAGTTTCTATCGATGGTACATTTGGAAACTGGGAAAGAGAGTATACTTGACCTTTACCGTGATTGGACAATAGTGAGGGAGTATCTCTCGCCAACTATATTAAATTTATAAGAAATACACATTCGCAAACTCTACGTGAAGATTTTCTCCTGTTTGTAAAATAAGGTGGCGACGCATGCATTTACATCTCTGGCATTTTGCTGAAATGTCTGCAAATCGCTTCTCTGCCGCTGGCAATTAACTACGCGTTATAATTTGCTGTCATTATCTGCTTATTAAGTCTTAATAATAATTATTATTATAATTCATTGCGGTTTATTACACTTTGATTTGTAAATTTTACTAACTAACTTCTGCTAACTGGCATATTAAAATTATCATTACGAATGATTGTTTTCTCACCGCTTATTTGTTCCGTTTATAATAGCTTACTTATAAGTATTCGGTACAAATCTTGCATAATGACAGATTGCAAAAGAGCTCAGCGCATTCCACTCAAGAAAGAAGTCTAACGCTGCAGTTGTGTGATCAACTTTCTACTTTATTATCATGTCGAAATACATATGCGTAGCCGCGATTTATTAGTATTTTAATAAATGTCTAAAAGCAATATAACTTCTTATTAAATGTAACATAATTATGTCGTTAAACCTGGCGAAACACGTTTGAGGGCTGAAAAGTGGGACAGAAGTATACGAGCGATTCACTCGCGCGCGATGGTAATACATTTCTCGGCATCATCGCGAACGGGGCGAAAAGTACGCCCGACGAGAACGTCGGGCAGTTTGCGGAGCGCGCGGTCTTAAACGCGTCGGTTATTAAGAATTCACTTCCCTAAATTTCCGACGAAACGACGCGCTTCTTCTATCCCGCGGTGCTATCTGCCTCAATGCCACGCCGTCGTCTTTCAACCTGTCGTGAAACGGGAACGTTGATGCTGCCTCCTGTTTCATTCAAAATCCTTCCACGGGAGAGATAGAAGAGTCTCCCCCTCCCCCTCGTTATCTTTCCTCGCTGTCTCAGAAGATCCGGAATGCTCGATAATCATCGGTAAATCACACGAACGGTGTGCGTGCGTCCGTCAGGACGCACACACGCGCTCGCTCTTACCTGTGCGCGTCCACAACGTGGGTCAATCTTTATGGCGGATATAACTCGCCTGATTTCACTGAAGATTATCTCGTTATTTATTGGAAAGGTGGACATGGATGTCCGCGGCTGCCCGAAAAACCTCCTGCTCATCGTTCTCCTCTTTCACCTCTTCTTCCTCGTTCGCTTATTTGTTCTCAAATGCGTGCGTTCGGCGACAGGTAGAAGCCGATCGCGGATGATTCACGGTGATGCGGAGAGCTGTAAATAAAGGCCACCGGCGGCTTTCACACTCGGCCAGCGGGGAAACTCGGGCGCTCGCTTCAGTTTGCCATAATTATTTTCAAAGTTGAATTTATCGCGCCTAAGACGTGGAACGTCATCCGAGTCGCTGTTCAGAATTCGATTCGATACTTCTTGCAGAAATAACATCGTTTACGAACTAGAAAGTATCAGTCATACAAATTAAAGTATATAAAAAAAATATAAAAAGGTCTCATATTTTTCTAATTTTTCAAATACTTGTATAATTGATTGGGTTTAAGCAACATTATTGCTTTTTATCCTTGTCGTTGAGATATTTTGAAAAAGCGAATTATGTATTTAGTCAAGTCGCGTCTCGACATATATATGCGAGTTATAATTAAAAGACAAAGATTTTGCCAAATTATTGAAACCGATCGATATTCATCGTCTTTGAAATATCTAAAAAAAAAAAAACGATCGTGTGGATACACCTCGCAGACGACAGCCTCCCGTTTGTACTTAGGTAAACACCAGGCGTTAATTCTCATAACGGAAACTTCCTAAACGCGAAGTTACGCATGCAGTTCTACGAGCCGCGCAGGAGCAGTAGGGGGATGAACGAGGCATAGCGCGAGGGAGGGAAACGACGCGGGGGTGGCTTTCGCGTGTTATACGCGCCTAAGGCGCCGTTGGTATCCTGAGGGGTTCGGCGCGGGGTTGCGGAGGGATGGACGAGAGCGGAGAATGCAGGCTGCACAACTTGATAATAATAAACTGAAAAAGGAGCAAAGGGCGTTATTTTAAAAGGGAAATGCAGCGCCGCATTTTTATGTCTTCGCCAGAACTTTTCATCTCCCGTGCCTGCGCTAAAAGGTATCGCGCGCGGGGGCGGCGGAGCAACCTGCGTGATAAGGGGG
>VBVR01002967.1:0-19707 GCA_011638315.1 Tetramorium parvispinum | reverse complement strand
TAGTTTCATCTATCCGTATACTAGATGTACAAAAAATTGAAAACATTGGTACCATTTCTTCAATATTTTTATTCTTTAAGATCGTCTCTTTCCATAAGAATACGTAGGAAATCAGTGAAAATTAAAATCGTTATTACTCAGCAACTGTTTAGTGGATTTGTTTAAAGTTTTCTTTTCCAGCACATCAGGAAGGCTAAAGAACAATCTCACAAATTTTTTATCGACTTGGTACTATTTCGAAGATAGCTCAGATACATCCTTAATTAATAAATTATATAAGAATTCATCGTACAAAAAAATATTCTCAGAAAAATTATAAAATATGTTTTATTCTTAAAATATTACATTTCTTAGAAGCTATTGTACTAAATGCAATTTATGCGCATAAATTTTTATTCGAAGCCGAGACAGAAAGAAACTTTTTTATGATATGCAAGTTTAACTTACGTCAAGGAAACTTTTTACCTTAAATTGATCCTTTCATCCTGTTCCAAAACTTTTACCGACTGAAGACGAGTGAAAAGAACACTGTTGACTCGCGATATAACTTTGATTATATGTCATTGAAATACTAAATACTGAAATCGAACGACAGTTTCGGCCAAGGTATTATCGCACTTCCGCTGTAAAAGAACGGTATATTACAAAGGAGAAATCTGAATTCAGGCTGAACCAGTTTCCAGGTCGGCTTTCGTGATTCGGGCTAATAGAAGCTCCACCTAGGGCGAATGTATGCTTATCTAGGAAAAATACTCCAATTACTCCAGAACACTGTCTTTGGCACACTTCCATGGAAGTTGCATAAGTTATCCTTTGCTGCCCCGCAGTCTTATTACGTATGCTAAAGCGAGAATTGCATTTCCCAAATTGAACTGGCGCGATCTCGAGGAAATCGTTTGTTTCGCAATCACGAAAAAGCAATAAATTATACAACACGTTAAATAGTAAATTCTAAACTTTAAATACTAAACTCTTTACTCGTTAATTAATTTGCAATTGAGTAAGTAAAAATTGATGTCATTGCTTAAATTCCATTAATTTTGTTAAAAGAAGATACTTATTAAGGAGAAATATATTTATTACGAATACCATAAATGTTATTTATGTTATTTTAATAATATAATTGAGATTTATGTTATTTTAATAATATAAAGAAAATAACTTGTATTTTCTTTCTGTATATTTATATTTTTAAAATGTATTTTTAAAAATATTAATTATATTTTTAAATTTAAATTCATTTATATCATATCTTTTTTTCCAAAGAGCGAATAGTTTACCATGCGTCTCTTTTCTTTAAATATTAAACATAAATTCAACCAGCAGAAAACGGTAATAAGAATTATACATAAAGTTTCTACTTTTTTTGCTTTTTAACGCTTTTGACATCAGGCTGGTATGTTACTCTAAATATTTTACTTTAATTGAATTTTTTATATACGGATCTGATGTTAGCTATTTCGTAAGTGAAACAAGTATACATTACAGTAAATTTTTGCCCATTAAGTGTGTATTAATAATTCAAAGAAAAAGAGAAAAGGAATGACAACGAATGCAGTTAGGTATCTCTGATAAAAATTCCGTTAGAAACGAATAAAACACGCATCCTATCCCATAATTCCATTTCCGACTATTTACTACGCGTTTCTTTTTTTTTCCTGTAATAGTAAAACAGTTAGAAATGGAAGGGATAGAATATATGTTTTATTTGTTTCTAACAGAATTTTTACCAGGGATATTAAAATGTTTCATTTTTTCGCGTTTGGTTTATCATTTCCAAAATTTGAATATGGCGCGCGTGCTTGCCGTTTGTCTCTACGCGAACGAAACGAGCGATTTGCAGTTTCCCGGGCGCGTTCGTGGATTGTAGCCACATCCGTCTGTAATGATCTACGACTTTTCGGCCACACAACCGCGCAGATATTCGAAAATCCAGGTAACCTTTCCGCATTAAAGCCGTAAAGTCGTTAATCCCGAAGCTTACGGTATAATATTGCGAAATAACCGCCTGATATAAAGGACAGAGTCGAAATTAATACCCGCCGCTGGCTCCAGCGGTTAAGCAAGTAGAGCGCAACGTTTCGATTTCGACTATCTCCGCGCGCAAAGATCCAAAATACCGCAAAAAAAGAAAAAAGATTCGAGACGTAGGGAAAGACGCTGGTGTAAATAAGATCGAACGAGTATATCCATGACGGTAGCAGGGATACACCTCGTCCCTTGACGCATTCGGGATGAGAGGATATAAAAGATTCACGACGTCTAAAAGATTCAAACATGGCGAATGTACTTTCGCGAGCGAGACGAGTCGTGCGAATTGCAGCACGTAGTTCGTAACAAACTCCCTTGGCTTTCGCTCGCAAATTTGCAATGCCAGGTAATTTTTCTGCAACCAAGTTGTTCATTAATATCCCAGCGTATGATGTAATATTGTCGAGAAGTCGAGAAGTCGTGGCGCCTAACGAAAAGCAAAACGAAAATTAATATCCGCGGCTGAGATGAGAAAATTGATGCTCTTGGAAGCGAGTGCTTCCGGAGCCGCGATACGTCGCGGTTATTGCTCCTTTTCCGTGCCAGATCCGAAAAGTCACGTTCGAATATCAAATTTAAATAAGAAAGAATGAGTTCAATTCGTGGAAGGGTGAAATTCTCGTGAAAAATCTGGATAATCTGATTATCTATACTGATAATACATCATATTATATCATATTGTAGTGGGTAATTCATTAAAGGCAATATATCAGATTGGAAATAAACGAGCAAAATGTAAATACGATACTGTAAATATTTCAGTAAAATTATCAAACAGTTGTAAATCAATAAAAAAATTGAAAAATAATAAAAAAATAATCAATAAAGGTAACAATAAACATCACAGCGAAGGAAGTAAATATTCGGATATTTTTCTTTTACGCAAATATGGTATTGTAAAATTCAATATATAAAATATAAACATGTCGATATCTGTATATTATATTACATTTTTCGTTACAAAATGTGGAGTATGAGAAACATCACTTGGGGCTGCATTATATAATATAAAAATAATTTAATTCACGCAAAAGTATGTTCACACACTATAAATTACATTACACAATACCTGAGCGAATAAACATCAAAATAATACGAGTAATAAGTATGGAGAGCTTTATACAATATTATGTATCAATGAAAAACGTGCTTCAACAATAAGTATCAATTCTAAAGATTTATGGCATTCAACAAGATTTCACTCAAGATAATATCTATTTCCAAATTGAATGTGTATATAAACAGTAATATGTATTCTATTGTGCTTTGGACTTCTTTACGGCGCCCTTTTGTGATTTCAGACGTTTGTTTGGCTGGTCTGTCTTGGAATTTTCCTTAAAGTCGTATTTCTGCGATAGTTTCTCCCTAATGAGTAGACCCTTAATAAGTTTCCTCCAATTGCCGTAATTCTTTTTCCTCGCCTTTTCAGCAGCCCGCTTAGCTGCCTCAATTTGTTCTGTTTCCCAAGCTTCTCGTAACGTGTCTTCGTATTCAGCGCACACGACATAGCCCTCAATGGCTGGCACAGCGCCCATGCAACCAAAATTGAAACCCACCACAGCAGACGCGCAATCTATGTTCAATTTCCGCGCGATGCGATTTAATCCTGGAACTATGAGAATTCATTCATTGAATTATGCATTAGAAATATACATCGCAATATACTGCAACATTCAATTTTTATGGTTCTGCACAATAAAATAGAAATTTTAATCTACTATCTACTAAAACTAATAAAACAGAAATTCTTTCACCACTTTTCTAATTTTCAACATTTTACTATTCACTTTATTTGATGTAAAATAACGTGACAAAATATGTTAAAGAGATATCTTATTTTAACAAATAGATTGTACTTACGGTTTATGTGTACTGTGCCTTTTGGAAGCATACATTTCTTAAACAAATCCACATTTCCGTATTCATTACGAGGTACAATACCATCTTTGGCCTCTGGAGGTTCGTAATCTGTAGTTTGCCATTCTCCAAATATTTCCAATGCAGAATCCTTAAGTCTCATACCTGAAAGCTGCAAATTTTTGTTACATTTTTCACATAATAATTTTCATAAAATGAGGCTGAACACATTTTGTTTTGTAGAATTGTAGAAGGTATTTTATTTTTACCAATTTTACCTTGTCATATTTTGGAAGTGCCTTAACTATCTTGTAAGGCTCCTGTTTCGGTTTAACTACTCGAGCTTTTTTTAGCCAGGTCTCTCGCGAGCATAGCGTATGTACGCAATACCTCGAGTAAATAGCTTCGCCCGTTTTCAAATGTCCTAATGGCACACAATCTGGTGGATACAACGCTTCGTACTTGAGTAAATGCCTGACGAGAACGTACAACGGATGCCCTTTGCATTCGCCAACGGTTTTAGGTAATGGTTGCTCCAATTCCCTGTGAAAACAGTAGTGCTGGTTACACTTTGATTTTGTTTATCGCAGTTGTGTCTAAATAGAATAAAATTTAACATAATTAAAAAAAAGAAAAAGATATTACTTTTGCAATAGTAATTCATCTTCCTGTTTAGACATAGCCGTCTCTCTTTCTTGCCAATAACTTAAGGTCTCAGTCCACCACTTTTCATCAATACGCTGCTTGCGTGTGACAGAAAGCCACTGTGGACAGTAGCGTCTTGTAACATCTTTTATTAATCTTTCCGAATTATAAGCTATCACATATAACACTGGCTTGGTTGCTTTTTTCTGAAACATTGTAATAAATTTCATACAAATCTCTTCATATGTGTGTGGAACACAAGATTTATTTAATTGTGGAACTCGCTTTTATTTGCTCAAGTTACTCACATATATTTCAGCCACACAATCCACATTTCCATCCATAATATTTATGCATATCCAACTTGCTTTAGTCTCTACATATACTTCGGCCCATACATCTTGTCTCTTTTTCAATTTATTATCAGTTTCTTCATCTGTCGTTTCTTGCTCCTTTTTTTCATTCTTGTCTTTAGGTTTAACGACTGTTTTATTACTCCGACTTTTTTTCGATTTGCTGAACAGTTCTTCAGAACTCGAACCGTCACTTTGTGATTGTCTCTTAGAATTTTTCGTTTTAGGTTGATTATTTTCTGGAATAATCTTGGTAGTGTTTTGCTGTTTACTTGAAGTGGATGGATCATCATGTGCTTTACGAGATCTTAAACGCCTTGGAGATGGACCAGCATCTACTTTATTTGAACTTGTCGAAGCTGTTTCGATATTTTTGGATGTAGAAGCATTATCTTGCGCGGATATGTTGCTATTTAACTTATCTTTGTTTTTATTGTATGAATACTTTGAACGAAGAATCTCCGCTGCCTTTTTCTTTGCTTCTGCATTAGCGTTTCTTCGAGCAGTTTCGTCGTTCTGAATTATACTGTTATTTTTTAAATCTTTCATATTTTTCTTCTTTTCCTTAGATGTTGTCTTTGTTTTTGTTTCCTTAGATGTTACTTTCGTTTTTGTTTCCTTAGATGCTACTTTCGTTTCCTTTGTTTCTTCTTTAATTTTATTCTCTTTTTTCGCTGTGCTTGTTTTAGGCATTAGTTCATTACAAGCTTTTACAAGCGGTGGATTGAGAGACACTACTAAACGACAATGTAAGCCAATACCTCGTAATATCGCAACATACAATATTACCAATTCTCTGTAATTGTAAATTTTCTTCTCTGCGATTCTTTCTAATAACGTCTCTTTATTTATAACAACTTCGTTATCGCTGGACTCTATTGTAAATGTATTTCTAAACCATTTTGTGAATTTTGTCAGATATTCCAAATTAAAGTCATCTTTTGGATAATTTTTAGTCGAGATGAGAGATACCGTTGTTGCCATTATCTCAGGATCGTTTGCTTGATGATTCAAGTGAAAACCGTACGCCAACCAACAAAGTCTACACGCTTTTTCTATAATAATCTGATTGGCCTTCAATTTTCTTCGCAGAAGCGCAGCCAGATCGGACTCTTTCTTGCTGCCCGTTTTCTTTTTGAAGACCATCGATGTGCCTGGCAGAATTATCTTCACACCTTCCTTAGGTATGGTATAATCCTCGGGACGTTTAACGTCCTCTTCCTGCTTCTCCTCGTCATTCGTGTCCTCGTCATCCTCGCGGAATGCATGCGCTCTGCTCTCTCCCTGAAGCAAAACGGCGTTTATCTCGTCCGATGTACTGTTCCTCGTTTCCGCCTTGACCTGCATACTGTCATCCTTAGAGGAGTGCTGCTTAGGCTCCTCATTATTGACACAAGTTCTCTGCGAGGCTTCCAGATTCTTGACCACTTCAGAGAATACATCGATGTCATTGTTCTCGGGCACATTCGCGAAATTATCGTCGTCGCTGCTCTCGTCCTCGCTGTCGTGGTTGACTAGGTTAGGCTTCGTTGCCGGTTTTATCGAGAAGAAACTCGCTGTCAGCTCGTCCTTCGGCGTGATACCGGCGAAATCGTTGCTACTGTCCGAGCTGTCATCGTCGGAATCATTCATACTGAGCCTGCAAAATAGAATTTTGTTAGTCTCCCGCTACTTGTTTGTTATTATCGTGCTTTACCTGCAGTTTGCTGACGTTAAAACTGATTTTCTTTATAATGCAATTTAGCAAAGATAAGTGTGCCACTTATACGAAGCCGTTACAATTTATGTTATGTAAATGAACTTGTATATTGACAATGTGAGAAGACACCACACGTGTATGCCGAGAGACGCGGAAACGCATTGTTGTGTAAAATAGTAGGTGTCTTATTATCTTCGAGCGATATATAAGCCTGCTAGTTTATCGATAATAGTAAGTGCAGTGCGCAAACGTGATTTTATTTTCTTTTACAATTTGACCCGGAATGAAATTTAATCTTTGATAAGCAGTTAAATAAAGTGAGATTTTTACTATAAGAGAAGGATTCCTATTAATAATACATACATATATAAATTTATTTTGCACAGAAAATTAAATTAAATTGTAGATTAAAAATTAAATAGTAAAATTTAATTATTTTTGATAAATGCATGTTTAAACATTTAATTACAAAGAAAAATTTGAAAATAGTATTAATTTTGTAAATATTTCAAATTAACAGCAATGTTTTTGATATTGCAACTGATATTTACAAGAGTAACTTTTTGCAATATATTTTTTACAATATTTTTAAATAATTTTATATATTTTATGATATATTGCATTAATTAGATCTTATCATTAATGCAATTTTCATGACTTATCGATTTATGAGAAAAGGACACGATTTTTTACCAAGATTTTTATTATTATAATCGTATCCTCTAAATGCGATCGTATAAGTCTATAAGTTATCAATTTTCTGTATATTCGATGCATTCATATATTCACTTGACTTGAATCCTTTCATAATAATACTAATAAACCGACTTTCGTGAATGTGATGGATAACACGTAACGTTGACAGCAAAGTCCGGTTTACTCGGCGTTCATTTATTCTTCGCTTTACGCGCGACAGTGAAATTTATATCCTTGCATAACAAAAGCTGGAAATTTTATAAAATATTACCGTAACAACGATCTTCTCTTGGTGAAAAAATTGCGGTTGGTGTAGCGTGACAGGAAAAACGGTGCGCTAAATAGGAGAAATTAAGAACGATAGTGTATGAAGTGAAGACAGTGATTTCGCAACGCGACTTCTTGCTGCGTCGAAAGCAGACGTCGTACGCACTTAAACTCATTGTCCATTCGAGTAATGCCTTGAATTATGAAGTATCTTGAAATTGGAATACAAATATCAAACGTGATTACTTATACAAGAAAATAAGACTCGGTTTTACTAGAATTCTTTGAATTAAATTTCTATTTAAACAAAAGTTAATTAGCGAATAACTGTTTATATATTACTTTATATTACAACAATGTTCATCATTTAAATTTTATACTTCTTATAATTCTTGAACTCTTCGTGTAAATTTTGAATGCAGCGTTGTTAATTTGGAATTTTAGTCTTTCATCATAGATGATTTTGCAATTATCGACGTTTCGGGAGGGGGGGGGGATAAAGAGATTATCTCTTTTTTTCCATTTTGTTCCATCTGTAATGCATGTAATTGAATCGACATGTAATGGTGCGACGATGGATTTTCTACCGCGGAGAACTGCGTAGAGCAGCGACTTACATTTTTGATTATAAATGATAAATTATTTCGATAGTAGCGTACTAACGTTTATATAAATAATGAGCAAACAGATGTGCTCCGTCCCTTTTGCGGCTTTCTCCAAGCGCATGCATCGCCTCCAGCAATTTATCGGGATACGTCGAGTTTGTCAGTATCTCGTGCACCTGCACTCTCTGAATATGGTTCGACGTAATGGATAATTGGCGATCCGATGGCCGTTGTACAATACCTAAGTGCATTTATGTGTAAAGCCAGTGCCGACATTTGCCTTGTTCGGTCACATTTCAAATCCAATGTAGCATGGAATCCGATAAACTGCGAATAATAAAGCATGTACGACTTAGAATGTTCCATTCTCCTAGCTGGAAATTCCATGATAAATTAAAATTTAAAGCCGGACATGCCTTTCGTAAATTGCTATCAGTATTAAATAACTCGTTAAATAAGCTTTATTTTTCATGGAGTTCTATTTATTTTCAATGGAGTTCTATTTACAAGTAAACAGAAAATAAGCTTCTTTTGTAAAAGAGAAGAATATTTTAATGTCCGTTGCTTGAACATTATTGACGTTTCGATGTTAAAATGAAAGATATTGTTTTCAGATTTCGACTACTCGTGATCAAAAGGAAACGATGGATGCTTCGAACACTGCATATCTTAATATGCAGAATTTCCGACAAAGGTATGTGCATAAAGTTATCGAAACCTTTAACAGAGATGGATCTCTCTATTGTATAAAGCTGCCGTAAACAGTCGCATGCATATATGTATATGAATTTATGAAGAACCATTCGCGGGTATTCAGTTGTTGAAAATAATATATGGAGTTATATTTCGTATTTAAATTGTCGTTACGATTTTTTTAAATATTCTCTCGAATAAGCCTGACCTGTAACAACATAATTTTTATGAAATTCTAAATTACAAATTACGCAGAGACGAAGAAAAGAATATTTTTTACCCATATGTGGGACATTTATGGGTGTAAAACAACCGTATTTTATATTTTATGCTGTAAATGTTAAACCTTTTAAAATTTTTAAAGTTATTTTCTACTGCATTTTTTACATTCTAGTAGTTTTATTCTGGAGTATACTTCATTATGAAGTATGATTCTCTCTTACTTTATATGTTTCTTTATTATGCAAATTATAAATTCGAAAAACATGATATTCTGGAAAATTGGAAATTATTACAATACTTTGTCTACACAAATTGTAAATTATATAGCTAACAGTAAGTTATGCACATTATATATTATACATATATTCTGCATATAAATACATAGATAAATTATGTAAGAAAAAAATCAATAGATAATTGTTTGTACGGAATTTTATCAATATTAATACGTAGCATTTATTTCATAATAAGAAGATTACTTATGCACAGTACAAGAATTTCTGAGTTTTTGCAATTTTAGTGCGTGATTGATTTGAAACAAGCAATAGATTTTTCTACGAAAATTTTTTTTCACTTACTTTCTATAAAATATTCTTCAGTAATATAAAATTTTTTTAGTACGCAATCTCATTTATTTTAATAACACGTAATGCACGTAATGCGTAATGTCCATTTACTATGTCCATAGACGTAACTTTACCTTGATATTGTTCCTCTATGAGGATATGAGATAATTACAGCTTGCACAGCTGTTCCGAGATATGGTTTGTTCGGAAGCTCGATCGAGATGTAGCTAATCCAAATTACGTTTCTGGTATAAGCATTTGTTAAGACTTTTAATTACTTCCAAGCCACTTTCAAGTATAAAGTTTCTAATTAAACAGTGTTAAACTCTGTGAAATCAGTTTCAAGTCTTTTTGGTTTAAATGCGTATTTAAAGAATCAATTGCAACGAAGCAATTACAGGTGAGAGAGAGAGAGAGAGAGAGAGAGAGAGAGAGAGAGAGAGAGAGAGAGAGACCTGTAACTTTTGATTTAAAAATATTGAATCCCAGTTTTAATCTGCCGGAAGTTTAAATAAAAAAAGGAAGGGAAAAATAGACGATAATATGAATAAATAATATCTTACAGACACTGTTTATAAAAAGACACTCTCGATATGTAATATTAATTTGTTCACAAAATTGATCACATACGATCGATGCTTATTATGCTCGATTATTCGATGGTATATAATATTATCACTTGCATCTATACATAGGATTCTTTATATTTCTTCTTTATATCTTTTACAAATTTGTACAAATTTTTTTATTAGTTTCGTGTTTATTTAATCTAAATATGGACTTTGACTAATATCTTTTTTTCTTGTATGTAGGGGATTTTTACAAATTAAACTCCACAGATGAAAATAGATAAAATATTCTTATCTTTTATATCAAGTAGGATTTATTATAATAGATTATTAATTTGCGAATCGGCTTAAATGATATCGGAGAATAAATTTAAGAAGCTGTAGGAAAGACAGTTCAATTATATTGATTAATCTTGCTTGGGAAACTTTAAGTCGGTCAAAGAATTTTTATATGGAAACAAGAACGGACAACTTGGGATTCCGAATGTAAAATTCAACGTTCAAGATGCAAAGCTTTAAAGGGTGTTGTATTTGAGTTTATTTGTATGTTTAATCATTAAAAGTAATAATAATTTCTACGATACACTGATATACATCAGCTATTGTATCAGTGTGCCGACTTAAATAATAAGACATCGAGAACCACGACACATGTTCCGATATAATTTACTTCATCGTCGTTAGTTAAATATTACGGACGATGAAAACAACGGTGTTGTTTAAATGACCAGGTCACGCGAAAATTAAACGTCATCCGTAAGCTCAATCGGAAACAAATAACCGATAAAAACGATATCTGCTCGCGCTTAAAATTATTTGAACGTATTGAGAGATAATGCAAACTTTACATTGACGTAATAATGTATATAGTTTAACGATATCAAATGTGAAGAAATTATACAATATTTCTAATAAAGAGTAACAAAAGAAAATCTCTTTGGAGCAATTTTATCATTGCTTTCTACTATGTTTAATTAGTCTGTACAGCATTTCGATGAAGGAAGTAATATTGTCTTTCTGAAAACAATGTTATTTTATTAAAAATTCGATATGTTATAATTTTACAGGGAATATTAAAAATTAATAAGTTTTTTTAATTCATTATTCATGGTCGTTGTACACGTACAAGAATATCAATGAGATGTTAATCTTCGATTATTCTTACTTTCCAACTACCGCCAGGTCATTTTCAAAGTGCTTACATTATTAATCTTAAATATAATTTATAATTAATGGATTAATAATTATTTATCACATGCACATCATTATCTTTAAGTATAGATAAACATAGAAATTGGCATGTCCGAGTAAAGATAATTATTATATGACACAATAAAAATATTATCCCCAACAATGTATATTAATCTTACAGAGTGAGATACATGTTCCGTTATCGATGATATTGATGATAATAAAAAATTAATGAAACAATTAATGAAATAAAATTACAAAATCGATATATTGTTACGTTCCATACCTTTCCACGTAAAAGAACAAAAGGTTTAAATGGCTAATATCAAGTAATATATTAAAATTATGTTAAGCTATAATAAATGTCGCGAGCGTATATTTTTCGCGTTTAATAAATATTTCTGATGTTAGGTTGGGCAATTTGATAGAACATTTAACAAATATTTTATCATATCTTTATCTTAACATGGAAAGACTCGCATAAATATTTGTGACAATGCCAGTCCTTTGTCATTCTCGCTTATTTATTTTACTTTGTCCAGCATTTTCTTCGAAATTCCACGTTTGTGTTTATGTACACGGTATAGTTTCGCTTTTGAGAAACATGAAACGAAGTATTGGGAGATCAACGACGTCTTTGAAAGTGGGGAGCGCTTGCCTTTGTTAACGTTGTCAAAAGGCTTCGAGAAACACGAATCTCCCAATTGATCCTCATAATTGGCTTCCAACCTAACGTCATTTTCTCAGTACGAAACATGTTTCTTCAAACGAACATAATGCACCTATAGGTATCTTTTGAAAGTATAATTTACATCCTTCATACATACGAAGACCATTTAATGTATCGACCGCTGAACCGCAATGTTTATTAATTATCATTTCTTTTTATCAACTGCTTTCGCAAAGTCATCAACGAACATTTTGCTATCCGCTACAAACAACACGCAACACATCTGTAGGGCGATATTAGCTCTGATTTCTTCTTTTTGGGTAATAAGCAGATTTGCTATTTCTTTCTAATGAATCTCTATCACGAAAGGGAAACATTATTTGCAGCGCCTAAAGCTATCTAATAATACAAGATTGCATAAAGAGATAGCGTTTCTGTTCCATTGCCAACGATGAAGAGGGTTTAGTTTGATATCATACTTATCGTATAATTCATTTCGACTAAACGAGGACATTACTTATCTCATAAGAAGATTTGCTTCAGCCATTTCGCTGAATGAAATAGATCATTCCTTAATCCAGACATTTTTTTTTATTGGAATGGAGAAATTATTCATATTTTGTGTGAGAAGTTAGCTTGAGTAAAATTAGAAAAATTGTACATAATTTTGCTAAAAAGAAATCTGAAGCTTTGGTTGATTTATGATTCGATTTTAAGTTTTATATATTTATCATAATTTTATAATGACTCTTTGCAATCTTAAAAAAATATTTTTTTCCAATTTCTTCCAGAGATTTATGATTCATAAATTAATGATCAATAAATTTAAAAAATGGGAACAAGTATTAAAACTTTGCGCTCCAATATCTATACTACGTTAATTAAAAACATTTGATTATTTTATTATATAGATAAAATCTAATAAATTCTTTTTCGCTATAATCATAAAATCTATTATAGATACTAAGAAATTAGCATAGTTTAAAAACCAAATTATATACTTTATATATTTCTATGAATAAAATAAGTATATCTTTGTTGTGGAAAAATTTTGTGATTAGAAAATGTATGATAATGAAATAAGTGGCAAGGTATTATTACAAAATAATTACAAAATTGAAAATATAAAAATAGAATAATGAAGTGCAAGCAATTCAATATCTCTTAACAATCTAGCTTGTCGAAAATGAGTGAAAAATATAAAGAATTAATATCGAGGAGATAGGAAAGGCCTGCAGAGATAAAATCTGCGACCGCGACAATTTATCGAACCCGGTTGTGGGCGGACGCAAATAAAAATCCGACTCCAGCGAGAAACTTTATGCGTTCGCGCGACTTACATAGAAATTTTATACAAGACGATAAAGTTTTGCCACAAATGGAAGGCTGCGATTAATCGCGGCAATTCTCCTGTGTCGCGTAGTAATTGTTGCGATTTGATCTAAGAGTGCTCTATCGGACAGACAGAGTGATTTAAGGAAGCTTTAATTTATTGCGGTGACACAATTCAGAGATTTTTATTTTGTAATCCGTCGCTTTTGCGGTCTGTCGCGCGATCGATAAGGGTATCGAGCGCGTTGAACGTGCAATAAACGCAAGCGCGAGATTGAAAACGCAACAATTCGATTATTGCGCGCTTCTGAAATCAAGAACGGATACTACTTTTTTTTCATACTTGTTCTCGGACGGACGTTTGATATTTCGAATTTTAATAACGCGTCGAGATTTGAAAGTTTTGTCCTGCAAAATTTGATCAAATAGTCCAATTTATTGTTGTCCAGTAAGAGTTTTTAATTGAAATATACACTAAACGTTTCCAGATGCAAAATCATTTTGAAAGAGCAGTTTCAAAAGGAGACATGAAAATTATTCGATATTTCTCGATTGCGCTTTCAATGTAATTAATGTAATTATTAAAATTGTATATAAAAAGATCAAAAAGTAAGACAATTTAATAAGAAATTTGTTAAATATAATATTTTAATATTTAAATAAAAATATTTAAATATTTGAATATAAAACTAAATTGCAATATATTCTAGAATATTTGTAGAAAATACGTATTAAAAAATTATAAACGCATATTTAAGATGTGTGTTTTACAATAATGTTAGCGATAGAGATAATAATTACCAACGAAAAGCGCTATTGTGATAGTAAGGTCGCGATAGTTACTGAAAAATTAATATCTTAATTATAATAAGGTCTTCCGCAAAAAGTTTTTTGCATAAGAAGAGGCGCAAATAGCGTTTCAAAGAGAAATACATTGGTCTTTTATTATCTTTTAAGGATAAAATGCAAATTGTGAATGTAATTTGCATTTAATTTGAACGAAAGAAGAAGTTGCATCGAGAAGATTTTTTTTAAATATTCAACTGCATAACTGTGAATCGCAAAGTAAGAATGTCCTTTGGGCGACGCAAATTCTACATCTCGTATTGCATTGTTAATTATGTTAATCACTGCGCTCGTTTTCACGGCGCAGCTTTCAAATAATTCCATGATAAAGTCGTTTATCTGGTCTGCGAGTTGGTAAAACCAGTATGCCAACTTTTATATTAATCCATATGTAATTAGAACGAGTATTTAATTATTCTACTTTTCGAGCTCTTAATCCGTTATTTTCATTCACATGAAAAACTAATTTATTATTTATATTTATCATATATATTATCGTATATATATTTTCTAGTTTATAATATACAACTTTTGTGAATAATACTCAATGGCAATTAACAATTTTTTAGGATTAAAGGTCGCTTTTTAACGTGAAATCTGTTAAAAATATTATTTTGAGAAACAACTTTTACATTAATTAAAAAACATTTTTGCAAACAAACAAAAAATAGTATAAATGTGAGTCGAGATAAATAAAATGTGTTGCAATATTATAAAAATACTGAAATTTTTTGAAGCATTCTTGTAAAAAAAAGTCTTTTAAATCTCTAGGAACAAAAGAGATAACTATTTAAATGCTATCCTGCTACGCCACAAATCTACATTAGTTTAAACTATTTGAACATTTCGCTACTGCTGCACTTCTGAAGAAGCATGACGCCTTTGGTTAACTGTTTACGACGTAGTTAAGTTCGTTAGTTATGTTCTATTTCCCGTAGAAAATTATGCTGCACTGCAGCTTGCGCGATGCATCGTAATGATCTTTGTCTGCAAATTTTAAGCAATTTGAACTCAGTTTAATAGGCGTACTTCTTATGTTTCAACTAGGCTATGCTAATAATTCATTTAGCATTGCATAATAATCTTAATTTTTTATGATTTTCAATATTGAATATATAAAATGTAAGTAAAAAGTTGTCAGTACTCACATTAACGTTAGTATAGGATCGATATAATTATCAATAATATAAGTATTTTAGTCAATAATAGTCAATAAGAATGTATAAACAAATATATAAATAAATTATTTTCATAGTAGAATTGGATATTAGAGCGCAGATTTAACAGAAATTGAAAATAGTATGAAAAGAAACTTCTTGATAAATATATTTTTTCATCAGTCTTATATATGTATATTTTATGATTTTTAAAAACAATAGTAAATTTTAAAAACAATATTAAGATTTGTTGCGGAATAATGTACAATTTTTTCATGTTTTGCAATAATTAAAGATTTATAATGAACAAAAAACACTGAATAATTCGCCATTCATGTAATAAGTTTTATAATTAGTATTACATAATCATCACTAGAAAATTGATAATTTTCTGAACAAAGACATCTTAAACACGGAAGTACGACGACATTATAAAAATTACTATTGACAATAATGTGATGTTTTCACATACACTATCACAACATTTGTTTTTAAGTATAATTGTGCGTATCGTCAATTCGACGGCAGTCGGACACGTTGCAATGTAACTAAGTAACATGCAAAATTGAAAAGAAACATGTTGGAAAAACATAACGACTTGGCAACTAACTTAAACAAATATTTGTTACACATCTGGTGTGTCGTACGTCCGGGATGGCAAAGCCGACGCTTCAAGGTGCCCCGGGCGTTGTAAAGTTCGCAACGACGATGCAATTAAGACCGGTGGCAGTAGCGAGCAAATAAATTTCACCTCTCTTTGCTTGCCGCCATGTTGGCGGACGGAGAATCATGGAGGAAATATCCTCTTTCTATTCTTGCGAACATGCAATACACGTGTCTAAAAGGTAGCTAATCAGCGAGCTCTTTACACCGGATAGCAAAAGGTCCGTCGATCTCTTCGACGCTAGACCTGGGTGACTTGGGTCACCGTGTGATTGGTCCCGGTGTGTCCGTTGTTCTCCATCGGTTGGTGCGGCACCGCCATCCATCTGCCGATTAATCGCCATCGATTGCAGAACAGCTGATTGAAGGTTGTGCGGAACTGTCGACTCATAGCACAGTACAAGATGAAGTTGATGGCCGAGTTTATAAGTGTCAGAATGTCTATCACGTCTCCTGTCGAGAAAAGAAACAAACTTGATTAGCAGGAACTTTAAAATTGCTGAGAATGATTTAGCTTAGGAAACTTTTCCATCAACTCTTTGAACTTTTGAATAAATTTTTGAGAAGTTTTCTTCTGGAATTTGGTACATAAGTTTCTTGTGTTAATAAACCAGAGAAAAATTCAGAAAAGATCCTTAATGATCCGAAAATTAAGATGCTCTTTTAATAATCTTTCGCTTTCCGATTATTTAATAAAATTTTATTTTGAGAGATTTAATTTAATATTAAATTATAGAGTTGCAAGTTAAATATAAATTATAGAGTTGATGAAAATTTTTCAGAAAGTTTTTCTCTTTATCAAAAAGAAATATTTGTGTACCAAACAAACGAAAATAGATTAAAGCCTGCGACACATGATGCTTTTTTTCCTACTGGATTGCTAGCTGGCTTGTGTGCTTGCTATCGTGTGAGCAATTATGCTAGAAATTGTATGTCTGCTTGTCACGCTACTACACAGCTCTGCTGGATTTCCATGATAGAATATGTGCTATTTTTCTTGCCTGTTTCTGTCCTGGCTCATTGCGGCAGCCAATCACAGCTTGATGAGGATTAGGTTAAAGAAAAAAAGTTTGACGTATTCTGACGTTTGATGTAATCGACTCCACAAACGTTGATGATGTCGCTTTCATCGTAATTTATTAATCATTAAAAATAATGCAATTGCATTTTTTCGATATTGTACTGCAGTGGCAGTACAATATCGTATTGTAGCAATGGCCTGTTCAAAAACCCGTATCGTCTGAAGTCAAGCCAACAACACAGTCAATAGCATTGCCAGTAATGCTACCCACACGGTTGCAAGTATACATATACGTAATCTAGCCAGCAATCCAGCAGAAAAAAAGCGTCGAGTGCCGTAGGCTTAAGTTAAAATCTGAATTTTCTGGGATTTTTTTCTCTTATTTTATTTCAAACGCCTATTATATTAAATTTTGAAAGACTGAAAAATGTGAGTATGAAAGATTTCTCGGGTTTTACTAAAATCCTTTCTGGAATTTTTTACATGACGGTTTGCAGAAATGTACTTCTTTTTATATGAATTTTGACACTTCCATTCTTTCTTTCGCTTTTTATCTTTTTTAAATTTTAAAGAGATTATGACACCTTTTTTTCTTCGTATATGCAATAATTCAGGTGTGTGAATCGAAAACAATCAGAGCTAGCGTCTCGATTTTAGTTGAACGATGATTGAGTAGGCCAGACACATGAACTTTTCGCATGATGAGATACGTCCGACATATAGGAATGCCATAAATAAAACGATATATTTTATAACACTTCATACATGAGAAGGCATGCACTTCGGTAGATACATTCTTGACAGGCTTCCGAGATTGAATAGAAGTCTCCACATACCATCCTGAATTCCTCCGTCGGAACGATGAAATATATAAATTTTGGACACATTGTATAGTTTCTGTTAAATAAAAGTATGATTATCATAAATCGTTAGGCATTTCGCATTATTTCAATGAGTTCAATATTTTAATTTATTAGGTGATTTTTTTGGCTGTAAAATTTTATACACATACACACGCACGCTCGTGCTTCGTGAATTTTTAAATCTATATTCATTACAATAATATGTGACATATTTATCGTAAGCATAATACGGATAAAAAATATCATGAATATTCAAGCACTTATTAAATCTTAATCTCCAAGTCCCGTCGATAATTTTAGCGGTTTGGCTTAAAATATGATTTAATTTTAAATCGCATGTGATCTATCGCTTTTAAATATCAGAGTTTAATCGATTTAATATTAAAATTGATATAAGCTGAAAGAAATAATTGATCTCGATGTTGAGTTATTATAACTTTATATTATGATAAAGTTATTTTCTCTGATTATTGATAATATTTAATCGGATTTTAACTGGTAACAATACGCTTTCCATAAGAGCATTTATACGTTTTATATATGATTTATTCATTTTTTTACTAGATTTATGTACATACACTATAAATGTTTAAACTTTTGTATTTTAACTTACTAAATATATTGAAATCATCTTAAAGGGAGAATACTTTGAGTGGTAATCTAGTTTTTGGTATTTCTATAGAGTTAATAAACTTATTTAACAGCAGTGATAATGGTCTCTTATTTTTTAATTTTTATAGAATAGTAGCGTTGTACAAATTGTTTTAATTACATTCTTTGATCTATTTTTCTTTCTGTGTTTATAAAATAAATTGTTTTCCGTTTGTAGAATTCGCAAAATTTGCATAAAGAAGTGTAAACGTCTCTTGTTTTATGTCCACAATAATCTAATAAAAGATAAAAAATATATACATTTTCCTACAGATAAGGAAATGGTTTTCCTTTATCACATCATGTGTTATTATGTTTTACGTTCGTAAAATAAATCAAGCCTTATCTGTTGTCAAATCAATAGTACTGATGCAGATGCAATCTAATTGCAACGACGCTCAAGTTGTCTATATACCACATAATTCCGTTTGGCTTTGTGCACGGTATACAACAGCCGTTGCACATAACATTGCTCGACAAATCGACTATTTGTTTTGCTAAGCGAGAAAAATCTATTCACATTAGAGTGACTTTCGCCGTGGTGCGCAGCAAGAATGCGAACACGTTACTTTCCGCTCTCTTTCGGCGTGCTATCGACGATGTTTGCATAAATTACCCTTCCGTCGCGACGAACATGTATTTCTACGCGCGACCACAAGCTGCAAACAATCCCAGCGAATTGTGCGCCGTTTCCTCAGATCCACGCTTTTACGCGACATTTAACGTGACGTTTTACGGTTCTGGGAGGAAATAATAACAGGGAACTTTCACGATATCGTACTTCGATAGGGTGAACACCAAAGTATTGTGTTCGATATAAAGTTACTGCTATAGATTTTTATGTGAAATTTTATGTTGGATTTACATTCAACATATTGTGTATACTTATATGCGCGTGCGCGCGTACACATACACACATACACACACATATATATATATATATATATATACACATACAACCTTAAAAATGAGATATATAGTAAATGTTATATACAATACAGGGTGAATTTTAATGGTTGCAACAGCTTTTTACCATGAGAGCTGGGTTACCGACTCTACTATACACACATATTTATAATGACCGTTCATGTATACTAAATGCCTAAGTGT